>DF237490.1:0-27714 GCA_000708835.1 Klebsormidium nitens
CACAATCGTACACAAAGCTTGAGCTGCAATCTGCCGCGGTATCATTGCACAAGTATCCAGACATTTGAAGATTTCAAAAAGCTTCAGATGTATGATGGATTGTCTTTGCGACGCGGCCGGACGCACTTTGACTCCGATGTTTGCTTGAATGTGCTAGTGCCTTACAATGGTCAGCAGACGCGGAAGGCGGAGATTAAATTGCATGTTGCACAAGGCATCGTGTCAAAACACTTGTGCAAGGGCGTCCGGACCTCCGAAAAAAAAACCGGCCACCAGGGGGGTGCGAGCAGAAAAAGACACAAAAAACACCGGCCACCAGGGGTACCCAAGCCCCGGCGCAGAATAAGTTGAGATTAGTTAGATATACGAGGATGGGGCCTGCAATCAATCACTCCAGGTTTAGAATACAAACCAGTGTACTTGCAATTAGGGCTCGTGTGCGACTCAGAGCCGTATAAGGCAATTTCCGTTTACATATGCGGCTGGACCCTTCAATGTTAGGCAAACCCCGTTTGACCATCTCGTTTCGGACCGGTCGGTTGGTGTGGCCTGTCCCATACGGCTTCTCGCAGGGGGCCGGCCACCAGTTTTGGAACATGTATACGAGGTTGAGCAGTTCAAGGTTATCTATAGGCAGACTTTCCGACCATTATGTGGGTTTTGAATGCTGTCGAAAGTGCTCAACCCGGGCACCGGCCACCAGCCCCCTCCACTCTTCGCTAGGGAGCTCCGAGAACCGGCCACCAGCCCCATCAAGGAAATTCAGAAGACCGGAGGTCCGGACGCCACTGCACAGGTGTTTTGACACGTTGCCCAAACATTAGAATGAAACCGACTCGGCACTTGATCTGGTTGGCTTAATTTAATGCACTTCAGAACCCTGTGACTTGCCAATCCTTATTCCAGCTTCCATGGCAAAGCCAATGACAGTGTGATTGAGCATTTCCAAGGTTGATAAACACATCGATTCAACTTGATTGAGCATATGTCAGTTTACTTGCGATGCTACATTACACACGGCCGTAGTATCGTGGCAAGCGGCGCCCACGCAGCTTGATGTAATAGCGTTGAATCGAAGCGATAGGGCCGACGTATATCTTTCATGCAAGGAGCTAGTCAAAGATTTCTTTATAAGGAGAATGTTTGAACTATATTCGTTCCATGTATAGTTTGACGTCTGGGCTTGCATGTGCGAATATGCCTGAGTCGAATTGTTGTCATTGATATCCTCGATTCAAGGCGTACAAATTGTATTAGTAGCGATGCATGCTTTATATGCCGGGAAAATCGGACCATGCCGCATATAACATGCCACATACGTTGTGGAATGTCTACGTACCGTACAGCTAGCGCAGAGCGCCACATAGAACCTTTGTACAAACTACTATAGGTGCACGACTTAGATTATCATGCATGGCACACATCTGAATATCACCAATTAAGCTGTCTACAGAGTATGGTTTTTGAAGTTAAAGGCTTGAACTCGATGTGGTCCAGTGATCGCATCCGGGCCCTGCACTTCTAAACAACGAAGGCTTTGAAAGTCAGATGATGTCAAGATGATGAATGCCATGCACCACAATGATGTAGCGACCACGCGGCGAAAGAATGGATGTTCAATAATCGTCATTGCCCTGCGTGTCCGCACAAATGAAGCTTTCCGGGCCAAAACCAAGTAACTTTGCAACATTGACGTGATCCTTGTGAGTTGTGGTGACACGGACGGAAATCTCTACATCACATGGGGGCCCTTTCCAATCCGGTTAACCGTCTTGCTCTACTTTAGCTTCTTGGTCCTTGCGCCATCCTATTGGACTGTAAGTTCCGTCTGTAAAGCCAAAAACATATGAGACATTCGAAACTTTAGCATCAGCGATGTAGAAGCGAAGTTGCTCGTGCTCGTTGACGAGGGCCACGACCACGTTTATGCCCTTGGCTTGGGCGAGCGCATAAACAAAGTCGAGCTCCAAGCCGGACCCTTCCTTCGCATGGCCTGCAAAAGGAACCCACGTCAACAAATGGGCGGGGCCGCTGCTAGCGAAAAGGGAGGAGAGTAACTAGCAAACGTAAGACTGTCCGATCCAACAGTGACCAGTACTGAGGACTTTGACTAACATGCAGTGACCTCCTTGAGCACGGACTGGGCTGTGGAAGATCGGCAAGGTTTCTCAAACCCCTCCTCTCTCGTACTTGTCCTTAACATCAGGCTACGTATGCCCTAGTCTGTTAGCCGCTGGCTGCAAGCTACTAGACTTGCCGCAGATCCATTAGCATTGCACGGAGTTCAAAAGCTCGCGGAAATGATGGTCTGGGAAGAATATCAAGCACTTACCTATTCGTCCTCTGAACCACGCGCGGACAACCCCCCTGACACCGACATTGCAAGTAAAAGGGACTTGGCGGACGGGGTATAGTTCTGTTGAGCAGCGTAACACACCACAAACAAACCGTTGTGATCAGGTGACTGACGTGAACCTTCGGCGCCCACCTTCCGCCCACTTCTTGGCCGCCTGCGCCGACGCGACGTCCGGCAGACTTAGCGCCTTGTAGTTCTGCTTCACGAACTGGCCGACTTGCTGACGCAGCGTGGCCGCCGAAACCGCCCCCGATGACGTCAGCACCGACGACACGGCTGCTGCTAGGCCATTCCCCTCGACCGGAGTGTCCAGCGGCCGCAGCTGCCGCGGGCCCGGGAGTTTGGCGTCGAGAGCGGTGGTCCCCTCCGGTTTCACGAACGCTTTGGGCACCGGCGGCTGCCGCCACACCTTCTCGATGCGGGTTACGTCCAGGTCCTCGATCGGCTGCTCGTCAAGGAGCCCTAGAGTGGGAAGAAAGACGCCGTGAGGAAAGTAGGAACAAGCACTGCTTGGAGAAGGCTAGGGAGGTCGTGCTGTGGGAATAGGGTCAAAAGGCGGAGACACGATGTCCTCAATCCTTGAAACTGTTCTCGGCCCTTTTCAGTCAATTGCAACCTGGCCTTTGCAATTGTATCTGGCAGCATAGCACTTGCTCGATTTAAAGGACGCCCCATCAGCACACAATCAAGGACGGGAGTAAGCAAAACCAGCGAAGCGCATTTAATCGTGCTGCGACACGGTGGCACCCAAATGGCCATTTCGTTTTTCATTCTTCGTCTTTGCGGAGCTTCTGATACAAGCCGGACTCACCGCTTGAGAAAGAACAGCTGCTCATTACGTGCTAACACACTGCTCAGCAATCGTCGGACACACGCCGATGTTGATCAGCCAGGAGCTTCAAGGTGTCAATATCGGTGTCCGAATATCGGCGACTCACCATCCGCCGTGCGGGTGCGCAGGAACGTCTTGTTCCGCCAGCAGAACACGGGCGACGCCAGGCTCCGCCGCCCCTGAGCCTCCAGCTTCTTGAAGCACAACCGCGCAAATGTCAGCAGCCGCTTGTTGAAGTGGCCCTCCTCGCGGTAGCCCGCCACGTGCAGGGGCGACAGGACACGCGTCGCGTGCATGTCGACGAGCAGGAAGAAGGACGGGACGGCGGTCTTGGCCTGGAAGACGGTGTCCGGGTACACGTCACGGATGTACACGTGGAGCTGGTCACGTGGCATGTGGATGCTGACGCCCAGAGTCGGGTGCAGCTTCTGCGCGCACGTGAGGAGCCACCGGCGCGTGCGGCGGGCCTTGCACTTGGCCAGCAGCTGGAGGAAGTCGGATCTGAAAAGCAAGGAGTGAGCTTGTTACCTTGATCAATCACTTTGCGAGGGCCTGTGATCAGCAAAAAGCAGGCAGAGCATGTCCGCGCAAAGAGAACCTTGAAAACCCTACGGCTCTTAAGTTTGCGACGATTTTGAGAGCATAAGCTCGACTTCGGAAAATATTTGGAAGCGTGAAAAGCTGGCGCGAATCATCCTCATGCTTACGGGCATGACTGACTACCGATCTTCCAAGTATTGTAGAACGCAGTCGCGGCCCGAAAGCTCGTTTGCCAAAGTGTATCTACGAGTTCATCTGCCATTAGCTAAGCCAATCATGGACAAAGCGGCCGTATCGACCGATCATGCAACGGAATAGGCAGAAACTTACACGGGGAAGTCCTGCAGCTTGCGGTCGGGGCTAAACGTCGTCTCAAAGAGCCGAGTAAGCTCCCGCTGCTCATCCCGGGTCAGCTGTTTGCCCGGGGGAACGTCCCGGTCGAGCAGGTCGTCCAGCAGGAGGTCGGAGAAATGGAGGAGCGCCTCCCGGGAAGACAGGTCCTTGAGCAACGCGCGCTGCGACCGCTGCCGCTCCTGGAGCAGAGTCTGCAAGTAAAGTCGGACGCGCACAGAATGAGAATCGCTTTTTTTATGTGTTGGCGGAACATACTAGACGAAGCGGCTGCGATACTTTAGCGTGGTCACAGAATTGGTTGCGCACTTGGGCATGACGTCCTTGAGCGGCGGGCGCTGCGACCGCTACCGTCCCTGGAGGAGAGTTTGCGGGGGGGAAAGCGAGAAAGAGGTGTGAGCATTTCGCACGTTTTCAAAAAATGCTGACAAAGTCTTCCAGACGGTGCCTTCTGATGGACCTGCTGGACGGAGGGGTTCAACCGGAACGCTGAAGCAAGACAACCCGAGACGAAGCTTCGAGCGCCGACTTCGCTCGAAACAGACGGAATCAGGGCGAAGAGAAGCCAGAAAGAAGACTGTGTATGACCTGCGGACGGTCGTTACTGGCCCCGTATCACGCCGTGCACCTTATGACACGTGTGCAGGGTTTCCTTGAACGCTGCAACCGGAAGAGGAATTAGACAAGTAATACCGGGGCCCGGTCCAGTTCTGACAATCCAAAGCTGACAAAGTCGGCATTCACTCGGATATACAATGTCGCCGCACCGACGCAGTTGAAAACGCATTCAAAAACGGAGTCAAAAGCGCATCAACGCACCTGCGCACCGACGCAGTTAAAAACGCAGTCAAAACCTCTCGCAAGATTCGAATCGAGCCCCACCTGCTGTAGGAAGGTGGCTGCCCGCTGGAGTGTGCTGCTCTTGCTAGCCAGCGATCGGCCCGACATTTCCGCCACGCCATCGATGTTGTTTTGCACCACCAGGTAGCTCCCGAAGCCGTGATCTCGGTCCAGTGTGAACAGGCGCCAGTACACGATCTGGGCAGCCGCAAAGTAGGCCGCGACACCGCTGTCGTCGGGGATGGTGATCAGGTACGTGTCAGCGACACGGTACAGCAGACGTCGATGGAGGGGTGCCTGAAAGACCGGAAACACAGAAAAACTTCAGTTGTGATGTACGTGCGCATATCCACATCCCAGGTCGGACTCTGTTTTTAGATAGAGCTGGCTCTTATGTTGCCAGAAAACCCAGGTTCGACGAGGTATACGGGGCTTCAGCAGAATCTCCGTCGAACTTGACTTTCTCGGACAGTGATTACATTGTTGTGTGGCAACTGGCCAACGCGCAGGAAATTGACGGCCGGTAAGAAAACGTAAGTCGACCAGAGAAGGTGCCTCAGCGCAGATTCCGTTGCCTCCACCGACACAACTTCCCAACTTCGATCAGCTCAGCCCGGCAGGTTGTTCAGAAGTCGTGGAGAGAGAACGTGGACCAACTCTGGATATTGAGGTCCTTGAATTGTTTAGAACCCATTTCGACTACAGCTACAACCCTGACCAGGGGAACCCCTTCGGTACCTCACTTTTCTCAGCTGCTGGCGGTGCCATGAAGAAACGGTACGAAATATGAGACTACCAAGACCCATCATTCGCCAGGGCACCAAAGGGTACAATAGCAGAATCCCAAAGTTGCAAATTGAGTCCCCTTTCTCCGTCAATGCAATCTGGCAGCTTCCCAGCCAGGATCTCATACTTTGGCCAGACCTTCCATCCCCTGAGAGAGTGCCGACACCGAAAGCGGATAGAGTACTCAAAAGTCTAATAACGAAACAGCTAAAGCAGGAAAGCCCCCCTCACCTCGTTTTCTTTGCAGACGACGAACGAGATGCTCGTGCACTGCTGGACGTCCGAATGGAAGTCGAACCGGACACTTGTCTCCTTCTGGTTGTGCTCCAGCTGCAACGCACAGAACGGATGAAAACTCGTCAAGACTGATAAGGGAGATCAGAGCAACAATGACTGATGCAAGACCTCGATTTCTGATGCCTTACAAACAATTTGCTGACGTCAGCGCAACGTCGTGCAATTAGACCAATTTAGTCTCGGAAGGCGACAACATAGAAGAAGCTCCACCTTTGCAGAACCCGGAGGCGACTCCGTACTGAGTTTCAGCTGAACAAGCCGTTCCAAAGTTCGAAGTTGACATACAATCACAAAAGCTGTTTTCTCTCGGCGCTAACTCACGTGCGACAGGTGGAAGACGACCCGCGCGGCTGTCCTCGCTTCCCCCACCAGAGTCCGTTTCACCGCCTCCCTCGTTACATTCCCGTACTCCTCCGCTTTTCGAATCAGCTCGTCCCCAACCCGCAGCTTTCCAATTACTCTATAACGCGCCGAATCCACCCCCGAGGTGGATGGCGCCGAGTCGGAGGGGTCGGTCTGCGCGCCACGTGGCTCGGGGCGCAGATCGGTGAGCGAGATCTCGTGGCCGGGGATGGTGGTCTGTTCGATGCCGTCGAAGTCGACCTCGGGCAACAACCTGGTCAAAAGAACCGAGCATGGCTCAGTCGGAGTGCACGGAAAGAAACGAATCCACTGGGCGACAGCCGGAACGGATAGACGCGCTTCGAAGAAACGTAAGATCCCTCCGATGATTGGTCTTTCCAGAGCGAGCAGTGAAAGTCTGCTGGTAGGTGGGGATTGAGGGCGTCGCTATTTTGTGGAGCTGAAGAAGCCATCCGCAAAGCTCCTCGTTGCGGGCTCGTTGCACCGTGAAGCGGGGGGCATCCGGTTGCGGTAGGTCTTGATGACCAAGAGGAGCTATATTTGACTACGTGTGCAGGGATAAAGTTGACAAGGCTATGCTTGCACCGCTAGCTTGCTTTCAAGAGCCACCTCTTTCAGTCGGCCGGTAGCAACTGGGCTGTGTAGCCTTGCTCTTTCTTATCTACACTCTTGCTGAGCAGTCCTGAGCAGTGATGTTGAAGGAACGGCATGTCCCGTCTAGAATCAGACCCTCGAGCAAATCAGACTCTCGACATGACAGCCGGTGCAGCTGTTTGACAAGCGGCGCAGGCCGGGTCTTTAATGGCATTATGGCTGCGCCAATAGCGCAAGGAGGGTAATCAAAAAAGCTGGCTGTCCCGACTTAATGGTATTCAGCGGTAATCTGAAAAGGTGATCCGGAGAGGTGATACAGGAACGTCGAGGGGCCAGCATAGAGTTATGGGACTCACTTAAAGTCCGGCCTCTTGGAGGGACGCACTTGCACGATGGGCTTCGGTAGCTGCTGCTGCTCGTAAGCCACGCTGTGCGTTATACTGCACACAGACAGCGGCAGCGGCGTCAAAACCTAGTCAAATGCGTAAAAAGAGCTTGGCGTCAAAGCTTCCCTGTATTATCGCCTCGGCCGAGAATTTCCGCAGTGAGCAGGCGTTTGCCCTCAGCGGCCGCTTTCGAAGAGAAAGAAACCATTTACGGGTCAAATGCACACCAGATCCCGAGGAAGGCGGAAATCGCGTCAATTGTTGCGGCGAATCCCACACCTTGGATCGATCCCGCACATGCCAAATGTAGAAGCCAGACCCAACCTGGAGGCCGGTCATCGCAACCCAACCAGACGGACAAACAACTTAAATGCCCGAGCGTGCTTCTCGTCACTCACTTTCGCGCCATGCGGATGTTGTGCCGCTGCACCTCCTCCGCCAGCTTGGTCACGTCCGCCCGGATCGCGGTTAGCTTAAACCGGTTCCGAAGCGGCAGCCGGTGGATCAACGGCTGGAGGCTCTCCTGGCTCGCGTCGTTGAGGCGCTGCGCGCATGACGTCTCAGCCCACGTCAGCAGCCGTCGCACGAGGGGCGGCTGCACCTCCCGGCGCGTCCGGGAGTCGCGGCCGGCAAAGCGTACCAGGACGTCGGAGATGAAGGACTGCCGGATGTGGTCGGCATCTGGTGACGGGCGGAAGGGAGACAAAATGCGAGGGCGGGTTACGAACTTCACGCACTTCAGGCTTTTCAGTTCTAAAACCAGAGGCCCAGGCTGAATCTGCTAAATCGACAACCTTTGAGGAATGGCATCTTTTTCACGAAGCCTACTTTGAGGCATTGGTACTCGTGGCGACAGGAGCCTCGGATACACGAACACTGAAGCAACGGTCTCCAGACTTCCAATCAATGCTGCTATTCGCAAGTACAAGTCAGCGATAGATTGTGTCGCAGAACGGTGGTACGGCGTTGAATTTGGCACAGACAGATTATCGCAAGACACAAGCTCCAACAGTTGGAAGAATAGAAGGACACGTGGCCCATATTGAAGCCGGATCAGAGCGTTACGCTGTAGTCTCAAACTCAAGCAGATCAAGAGTGAGAGCAACACCGGTAGCGTCGAACTCCTCGATAGTGGATAGAAGATCCTAGACATCAGGCTGCCATTTCCAAAGAGGCAACCTTACAAAGCAACGGGGAGGACCCGAGGACCATACCAGGCAA
This sequence comes from Klebsormidium nitens, assembly GCA_000708835.1. Lineage (NCBI taxonomy): Eukaryota > Viridiplantae > Streptophyta > Klebsormidiophyceae > Klebsormidiales > Klebsormidiaceae > Klebsormidium > Klebsormidium nitens. The sequence goes on from DF237490.1 coordinate 8,567, forward strand.
GACCAACGCACCTCCATTCTCCAGCGCAGATTGCATCGCCGCGAAGCACGCCTTGGTGATGAACTGCGGGACGTTGTGGCACCAGTCCGTCGACTCGCTGGTGCTCGGCTCCTCTGCGCCCCACCGGATGGCCGTCTCGATAGCAGAAGACCCGTCCTTGATGCGCTGGCACTGGCTCTCGATGTACACGCGCGCCGCTCGCGTGAAGTACACCAGGGCCCCCTCTGCGTTGTCGGTCTCCTGGAATAAGATGAGAGGGGAATGAGGGCACGGCTTAAAGAAGCTTTGCGTTGGATACCAAAGATTGAACGCAAATGGAGCACAAGTCTGGGTGCAGGAGTGTGATTCGGATTAGGCCGCCAACCTTACAGTTTCTTCTGCTCAAGTTCGAACTTGCGTCAGACCGGTGGAAAGGCGTGTCTAACATAACGCTTGTTGCTAGACAAACTTTCAGCGGCACAATATCACCGTTTTCCTTGGATGTCACTCAGCCAACATCCAGTTCACCGCGAGTAGGCACAAAACAAGCACGCGGCTCACCTCCGTCCTGCCCGACTCCAGCCTGTAGACCTTTTCCAGAAGCACGCTCTGCTTCTGGATGCGGTCCTCACAACCCCGGTCCACCAGATCCGAGAAAAACTGCGCAGGAGAGAGGAGCGCGGATCAATGAAGGGTTTCTTGGGTAGTGGAACAACCAGAGAACAATAAAGCGGACATTTTTGCACAGACTGCGGTGAAATGTCCCGTGCAGCGTGAGTTTCAGAAGCAAGGAGCGGTTCTGAAACGCTGCGGGAAGCGAAGAACATTTCTTGCCCACTGCCTCGATCAGCCGCTACCAAAATCAACCTAGATCTTGTCGGTACACACTGAGGCGGACGACCGGCCACCAATCCGCAGCAAACCCAGCTTAACCAGCTTCACAAACCGTGAAGGTGCTCGCTAAGCAGTCCTCGCTAACCTTATGGAGGCAGACGGCGATGTCACTCCCAAACTGAACCGCCCCCATAGTAGCCGCACGGAACGCATTCACGCGGGCCTCCCTGGTCTCTAGCGCCTCAGGGGGAATCCGCTCCAGCAGTTCGTCCGCGACCCGGCTGGCAGCCTCCTCCAGGTCATCCTCCACGCGCCTCTCAAGCTCGGGCAACGTCTTTTCGCTGGATGGACAAAGACAGTGGGCGTCAGAATTTTGTCGAGAAACATCGTCCTGTAGGATTTGCAGGATTTGCGGGATTTGCGGGAAGTCGGGATTACATTGCAAGTTCTTGTCGGACTTGGCAGCCTGGCCAAACAATATGCGTCGATGGAAGACTTTACGCCGCTTATCGAACGCCTCGGGGTCTATGACCAGCACCAGAATGATTGGGTGAGGCGGCCCAAAAGTGAAAAGGTCCTCAGTAAAGCTCCTCTTGGAGTCCACTTTCTAGGATTGGTCCGTCTGACTTTTCTTTCCAGCAGATTATCATCTTCTCGCCGACATGGGGTAGTAGATGTTACAGAAATGTTTCCGCTGCCCCAGGAAGCAACTTTCGTTCTCGACCGAGATACATTCGTGTTCGCTGCCAACGCAACTACTTAACGGGGGGAGACTCATTTTCTGCAAAGGCAGCCGTCTCAAAGTTGAAAAGATACAGTGACATCACGGCAAAGTGCACACAAATTGCAACACTGTTCCACTCACCAGAAATGTGCGAGGAAGTCCCTCCTGTCCCGTCGCAGAATCTGGTTCAGCTTTTGCTCGATGACAGCGGACTGAGCTATGGCCGGGAGTTCCGGGGACTGCATAAAGAGACCCGTCATTCCGTCAGCATAAAGCCAAGAGCTCACCCGTCGCTCGATCTCCAACTGTGATAAACCGCGGCTACCCAGGTACGTTCCAAGCTGACTCAAACATGACAATCGTACCTCCTTGACTTGAGCAATTTGTTGAGTACAGGAATGCTGCCTAACAGCTTATAGATGGTCACTGTTTGCCAAAGGCGTAGAGCCCCCTCTTCCGCATTCTCTAAGCGCAACAGAAAACCTCGCAGATCTTACTGAACTGGAAAGCGAGATTTGAGCCAAGTTGATTCCTCAGCAACAAACAAGAGACGGCCAAATTTGGGGCCGTTTCGGAAGCGCATCTGCGGAACTTCTTTAGACCCGACAACCTGCACAATGACAATGCATGCAACTCTCCGCAAGAGTTGCTCTGAGGGTCCGAAAGAAGTTGCGGGATCTCACGGGGTTGTGTGGCGCCTGCCGCTTGAGCTGGCCGGTGGCGACATTGAGCCAGATGGAGATGCTCTTAGAGAGGGAGCCCGTCTTGTTACGCATGAACGTGGTCATCATACGGTCCTTTAGCTCCTGGACACGTGGAGGTACCAAAAGTCAACACGTGGCATTAGCACCCGAACAGCAGACGATCTCCTATGTCAGACATGGGGCGCTCCTTAAACATGTGAGATCCACCAAAAACCCCTCGTTCAGGTAAAGAAGGACGGTAAGAGCGAGCAGAAAATCCTTTTGCTGAAGCCTCGAGCGCGAACAACTGAACGGAGGGAAGGGTTACGAAGAAGCCAGCCTTAAGAAAGTGATAAGGACGGAACATACCTTTCAGGCGCCCGTCGGCTGATCAGCCGCCCGATATTTGCGTCAATTTTGTTTCAGCAGTTTTTCGAACATGTTTGCTCGTGAATGTTTGGATAGCGTGTATGTTTCGGCAGTTATTCGCACGTGATACGCAGGATGTTTCGCAGTATGAATTGTTTGTTGGCAGCTTGTGTTTGCAGCGAGTGTATGATCAGCAGGAAGCCTTGCGGCTTGATTCGCAGCATGCATCAGCAGACTCAGATTGCTTTGCAGCAAATCCCGACCTCGATTGCTCTCACAGAGCCTATGCAAAGACTTCTGCTAATAATTCCTACTCCAATCCAACACAACGGAGCACCCAAGGGCAGTCATCAAAACAAGCAACACGTGGGCGCTTTCGCACTTGCAAAGACAAGCCAATCACCCACTATTAGCTCGGTAGGCGTGTATATCTCAAGCTTGACCCGTCCTTTCAACTAGCGAGTTGACCCAAACAGCAAGTGCTTCGGAAAACCCTGTCACCCTCTCAGCAGCAACATCAAGGGGAAGAAGTAAGAGCAACTACTCACTGGGCAGTTGAGCGGCTTCACGGGCTGCATGACGATGAGTGCGTCGTGCAGATGGGACACGATGGCCTCTTGCTGCTGGATGAGGTGCTGGAGGTTTGGCACTGCGCGCGCCGCTAGCCGCTCCGGCTTCTTGATGCCGCCAGTCAGTGCAATCACGTTGTCCTGCCAGATCTTCTGCAAGGCGACAGGGAAGCGAGCGGAAGCTTCTCGTTAGTAACAAAGTCGCGTGTTTGGTACGTAACAGTTCCTTTGCTACTACGAGTATTTGGCGTAAACGGGAAATGGGCGGACACTTCTCGTCAGCAAGTTATCGCGTTCCAAAACGTGAAAGTGCCTTTGCTAACCGAATGTTGGACGGCAGGGAGGAAACTATGTCCGCAAAAAAAACGATTGATGGCAAAGGAGTTCGGAGGAGAGTCTGAAAACGGCATGTGCACTGCTAGGTCGAGTCAAGTCCTATACGACCACAACGGATTGGACGGCTCTGCCAAGGACCTTTACGATCTAGCCGACTTCATCGCGGATAAACCGAGAAACCAGGTGGAGCCGACAATGCTCTTTTGAAGTGCAGAACCGCCTGTGGTGCTTGTTGCCACCCCCAGATCGCCTGACCCATATCACATTACTCGAAAGCATCCCCCGGGCAGAAGGGTGCGTGGCACCAAAATTCACCAAAGGGCTCAGTCCAAAGCAGCTGGAAAGCTGGCCGTCTCACTGTTTATCTCACCTCGGTGGTCTGCTCCGCGCTGGGCTTCTCGGGGCAGACTACGACGGGGAACGTGTCCGGCGTTCCGTCGAAGATGCCCAGTTTGAGCAGCAGAATTCCGTCCACTTCGCTCCGCTCCCGGTCGCCGCAGCAGTGCACAATGACCGGAACACCACGCATGCCCTCACGCACAATGTCGTCCGTCACGCCGCGGACGTCCGACAAGTCGGTCTCCTGCTCCTTGAAGCCAACCATCTGCAAGGAGAGTTCGGAAGTCGATACAGATTTCGCTTAACGGGTCTGGCAAGAGTTCATGCGCGGACGTCCGACAGCGCGGTCTCCTGCTCCTTGAAGCCAATCATCTGCACGAATTGGACAGCAACCGGTGTGAGTTTCCAAAGAGGGAACGGAAGTAAATATGAATCTCTGGTTCGGAATCTAGCGGAGGGAACTTTGATAGCTCGGTCAAACCCCTTTCAACCCTCACCAAGTGCAGGAGGGAGAAATTGTACGTTCAAAGAAGCGACGAAAAAGCAGGAATGAATCCCGACTGTTTCTCGAGGCGGATGGCTGACGCGGCAACCATCAGATGGGCCCGGTGGAATCGGACCCATTTCTGTCCACGACCAACCAAGCGCCACTCTGCTTCGCCCACATTCAAGAAAAGGGGCCTACACGAAACAAGTCCGAAGTGACGCGCCCAGGCAGACTGCTTTACTCATCATCGTCTACTACGATAATGAGCCTCTCTCCTCCCGCGAATAGCGGAATCAATGGGACGCCGTGAACTACCGGCAAGAGCAGGGAGCCTCTAGGAGCTGGTCTTCTTCCGCATCAACGAGCTCTGCCAAACCACTTTTCGGATGGTGTGATAGGAGTTCGAACCTAAACTGACGTTCCTCCGGGTGCCCTTCTCACGTCAGCTTCGATCTGGCCCTGAAACACGTTCACGTAAACTTTCTCACAACCTAACAAAGCAACACTCACATCGCCCAGCTCCCAGCTTTCCTCGAGGCCCTCCCATGCGTTGGACTCCAGCCTGATCTTTTCGATCATGAGCTGCTGCGCTGGCGTGTACCCCTCCCGGATGCGGCTGGTGTAGAAGCGCGCGCGGTCCTTGGGGCTGCTTCCGGCGGAATCGACCCCCGGAATGGCTTCCTCGAGGGCCGGAACGACCATACGGTCCCCCACGCAGTGACACACCATCTGCAGAAGAAAAGCGACAGTGTATCGGACTTCAAAATCCGTTACGTAAGTAGAAGCAGCAATTCTGGAGAAACTACTTGAGGAGTTTTGCCATAGCGTAGAAAACACTGCGTCTCACAGGAGAAGAAGACGAGCAGGACTGCAAAACAAAATGCTGAATCCTTCGAACAACCCCCTCGCATACTTCGTCTATTTCTTCGATTCCCATCCGGTCCGATCGCAACCAGGTGGTTGTTTAGCTATGGCGCCTTGAAACAAGGCGAGTAACGCCAGTCGTATTGCACAACCACCAATACAACCGATCCACGCAAGCGAGAGCCCTGTTGACAACAAAGGGTGTGTTCGAACCTCGGGCAAGAAACGCTCCAGCAAGCATTGTCGCCCTCTGCCTCACCTCCCACTTGTCCCCCTTCTGAACCCGCTCGCACTTGTACTGGAACTTGAGCTCGTCCCCACTGATCCCCCCCGCCAGGAAGCGTCGCTCCACCAGCTTCACGTACCGCTCCTTGCGCCACCCGATCACGTGGGTCGTCAGGCCCGGCCGTTTGGACTTCCAGACGAAGATCGGGACTACGGTCCCGTGGTCGCGAGACTCGGGGACCGGGTGGAAGGGACCGTCCATTCCATCGCTCCCGGGAACCACCAACCTGTACACTAAACAGATGTAAATCGCCGTCGAATACTTGACAAGATTTCTGAAGGGGAATAACTCATACTGGACTACGAGGCAGACTCCTCGGTCATGTTCTGTTTCCCAAGACAGTCCCAGCACGGTAAAGGAGGACTGCCGGAACCAAGAAAACCCAAAGTGGAAAATCTGCGGGAGTCCAAAAACCTTGCCGCTCGGATGGCACAGCCAACAGCTCTGTATGCAAATAAAGCAACAAAGGTTCGAAGCTTTCAAATGGTCCCAAACCCTGCCCTGTCCTTGCATCTGACGTTGTCGAAGGCCCACACAACCCACTGTTGTTCAAGGCTGCAAGAACACTCTCTGGCCACCTTCAAACGCCCAAGAGTCGGCAATTCGGCCCTTGTTGCAACAGTCCCTTGCCTCTTACAAGTTAGGCCCTTGGCACTCCCAGGCTTGTTCCAGAAAGCTCCAGAACACACTCCAGGCTCCTTCTAATCCCAGTTGCTCTCCACGAGCCCCAATCCAAAAGAAACAAACGGCTCAGCCTCCGATCAAAATCCTCACCTGTTGCAGGTCAAGCTCTTGGCACTCCCGGGCTTTCCAACCACCACGATCTCCAGCGTCGCTTGCTCCAGCGCGCGCGTCTCCTTCACGATCTGAGTCTCAAAGTCGACCGGCGTCTTCAGCTCGCCGATGGTGGACCTTATGGTTTCGTGCATGCTAATCACCATGTTGGCGAGTTCTAGGATGGGAGTTGGGTCCAGTTCCTCCTCCTTGGGCGTCGCATCCAGCGTGCCGCTGTAGAGAAAATGATGATGGAGTTCAATACAGGTGCTTCGAGTTAACAATCGTCGCTCGTGTTCCTGGGTTCATGAGAAAGCACCTCAGTACCAATTTTTCCAAAACTTGGGACTGCTATAACAGAACCTTTCGAAGGACGTTTAGAACCTCGAGCATGCCGCGATTCCTACTACGTAGCAAGGACAGGTTGTAAAAAGGGCTTGCAAAGAGCCTTGAAAAGGTGCACATGCTGGACGCAAAGATATCCCAGGCCATACTGAAAAGGGGCCTTTGCTAAAAGGCCTTGAAGAAGTCTTTCCCTAAATCAGCGACGTTGGCTGGACCCGTCAAAGGAACTTTGAGGACCGGGGAAAGACTTGACAACACTTTAGTTCTGCAGGCCTTGACAGACCTTTGATCCCAAACAAAGCCAGGACAGACACTAACGACCTTCGTCTGCGTTAAGGCCGCGGTAAATATCAAGAGAGAGACGTTCTCAAAACTGTGCTCACTCGCGCAGGCGCGGCAGGGTGACGTCACGGAGGTGTGCCCTGAGCTGCTCCCTGGTGGCCTCGTTCTTGGTCACCTTGGCCAGGAACTTGTCTGCCAGCTCGAAGGACGTCAGGTTGATCACCTTCTCGTCCGCCATCTGAACATGTACAAAAGGTCTGCCGTCAGAGAGACTGCTTGACACTGTTGCAGACCTTAAAGGGCCTGCACTTGTCTAGCACACAACCTCGAAATCGAAGATAAATGGCAAGCAAGATGAACCTCCTCAATTTCGGCCACTGAAAACCGAAGGTAAGTTCTTGACTGCAGCGCTCCTAAAATGGTGCTAAACGAGGGTATCGTAAGACAACAGCCACACAGGGACCGAATGCCCGCAACGTGACCTTGCAGTTGCTAAAAGCAGCGACGTGGTTCACAACCGCACCGACATGCAGTCATTAGCCAATTCTGAATGTCCTGCGAGCCACATGAGGCAGTGCCCTTTTCGAGAAAGCATAACCACGTCAGTTGGGCATCTGGTCTGACAGGTTTTTGCAACCAAACGAGATGCATGACAGCAGCATAAGACACTTTTAGGCTCGTACCTTGCTCAGCGCGAACTCTGGGCTGTACTGCCGTGCATTCTTCAAGCCGATCATGGTCCCCAGCTCCGACAGGACCAGGCGGCTCTCCCTCTCCCGTTGCTCTTGAAGCTCAGGAGTATTCTCCACACCTGGAAACAAGTTACAGCACCAAAAAAGAGTTAAGACCCTGCAAGACAAGAAGCTGATTATATTACGCACACAGCGACACCCGAGCAAAGTGACGACCAGAAGTGCCACGCCACCAAAATGCATCAATCAAGATGCACGAATGCCGCTCTGATCAAACGCAATCGCAGCTCTCCTGATCTGCTGCGCACCCACGGTGTTGACCCGGAGCTGCCCACATTCGCTCTTCTTTCCTAAGCTCGTTGACATTCGCCAATTGAGTCAGCATAAGCAGAAGGTCAGAAAAGTCTATCTTGAACAAGCAAGCAAAGCAGCCCACCAGATCCCCACAGCCTGGCCGGCACAGCCACCCCAAATGGATAAAGAAGGCATGCATTTTGCTGATCCCCGCCGACCAAACAAGCATAAGCAAAAGGACACCAGAAAAGTGGCCCCAAACAGATAAGCAAGGGCGCCCACCTGGTCCCCACAACCTTGCCGGCACGTATACCCTGAACGGGCGGCCGAAGAAGTCGTACAACCGCTCCATCTTGACATCATCACCGCCCTGCTCAGCCTTGGGCCCCGCTACCCCCCCGCAACTTTCCGCTGGCTGGCTGTCGCTAGTCTCCGGAGTCGCTATATCATCCTCACCAAAGCTTCCTATTGCCGCAGCCCTGGGCATTGCCCTCCCGCCTAAGCTCCCGGCTCGCCTGTCTGAGTTTGCCCCCAGTTGACTTTCCTGAGTTTCCACACATGCTTCTGAGTGCAGTTGCTCGCTGTCAGTGTCGGTTGCCCCTCGCATCCCTTGACTCGTTGCTACCAGGATAAGTGCTCTCTTGCCTGGACTTGCAGAGGCTTGCTTACGGCTCGCCGGCACCGCACGCTTTGCAGGTGCACTGGCCTCTTTTCGTGCTTGAGCGACAGGGCGCATCAGCGATTGCGGCAGACTGGCAGCCTTTGCTTGCAGAAGCGTCCCACTAATGTGTTTTGGAACGTCCTGCTTTCCCACAATCTCGCGCGCAACGAGCTTGCTGCTCCCTGCGGTCGACACACTCCTGCTACCCTTGATTAGGGTTTCGCTTCTGACGGGTTCCGCAGACAAAGCAAACTTTTCATTTCCATAAGGCTCAGACCAGCTTGACATTGGCTCCGAGTCCTCCTTGAAGCTAGACTGCGACCCCTCAAGCGTTCGGCGCCTCCGCACTGGTTTCTTTGCCACTTCTACAAGCCGCCGCTTCAAATGCTTCCCGCCTTTCTCAGGGTCTTCCAGCGCCCATGGTGCTGGGGGGCTAGGCTCTCTGTTGCAGCCCATAAAATGCACAGACTCTTGGGAAAGAGGTAGACTGGCGGTAAAATCAGAGGAGGTGTCTATGCTAGCAGGGAGTGCAGCATCACGACCAATGCTGCTGACGCCCCAAGTCTCGTGGCTGCTTGTCTGGGAGTTAGACAGGCTCAGAAGGCACTCTGCAGATGCCACAATGCTGTCCTCGTTCTCCAAAGAATCAAAAGCACTTTGCTTATGTGACTGCTGAGGCAACCTTGCATGAGGCTGCCAAGTCTCTTTGACCTGTTCCCTGATTTTTGGCAACTCCGTTGAGAGAAATGTGCGATCCCCGCTACGCCGACTGCCCCAGAAAGAACGCTTCCCCTTGACTGGCTGCACTGCTTCTTCCAGCTTCTGCTTCTTGGCAGCTGGCAACGCAAGAATAGCCAATGTCTGCTCCTCTAGGTATTCTCTCCCCTTTGCCATGGCTTCTCCTTTGCTCCTAGCAGCCAGAAATGGTGTCCAAAGTAGGCCCCTTGCATGAGAGAGAAACCAAGTCTGGGGGGGCGAACTTCAGGGAGAAGAGGGGGAAGAAGCAGGTCTTTCTTGAGTCCAAACCCGCTAGGCTGTCTCTCCTAGCGGCTGGCCCCTGCTACCCCCCTTGCGGATTCCGCAGCTTGCTCCCGTTCGTGCCGTAATTTGGATTCCTTGCCTACGTGTAGTTCTGATCCTCCAAGATAGGGCCTTATTGAGAATGCGCCCATCCGTCCCATTTTTCGTCCTGGGGGATCCCTCAGTTGACTCGGCACTGCCCGGTTAGGAAGGAAACCGGGGGTGCATGGAAACTTGAAGTCTCTTTGACGGGCTTCCCAGCCGCCTCTCTAGACACCGGCTTCGTCAGCACGTTCCGAAGCAGCCGGTTCAATAAACCGGTTGACTTCTGCTGACCTAATTCTATAAGGGGGGGGTTGAGTGGACGAGGATGACTCAGACCGGCAAAACACGTTACAGCCGTCGATCTTGATTCTCAGCGCTTTTGAACCGTCGATCTCATGCTGATCTTTTGGGTTCGACCCAAAACCAAAACTACGCGTCCCTGCTTCTCCAAAATTACGGCAAGCGTTTGGCCATTGGCGACGCAGCGCATACAGCAGATGTGGCGGCCTTCTGCAGCGTTTACGAGCTCACATTGCTTCCATCCTTTCAGCTCTGGCGTCCCTCCCTCTCACAGATCATTCAGGCTGTGCTTCCGTGTTGTTCCTGAGACGGCGCTGTGCATTCTGTCAAGATGTTTGCATCATTTGTTCCCACCCGGCAACGGAGCGCCTCCAGCGCCAACGCCCCCGGATCTGCTGAACATTTCTTCTCTAAGAAGCAGAAGTTGCAGCACCAGGAACATGAAAAGGGACTGAATCCTACATTTGACAATGGTGCCTGGGAAACTCTGCCCACTGCCCAACCCTACGGCCCGGCCCCCGGCAACACATTGTTAGCAGGTAATTAAACGTGCTGAGAGTCTTCAACCTTCTGGATGTTGTCTCTGCAATGTCTTCACGTGAGCAATTGGTTGTGAAAATGCAGTAGGCAGCTGTTGTTGTCCCTGGATGTGACATGCGAAGGGTTTGGGTTTTGGGGTTGCGGGCATGTCCCTGTTTGAGAAAGAAGAAGAGATACAGGTCAGGACTTACATTAACTACACATCTGGTCATGATTTGCTAAACCATTGCCTTCAAAAGAGCTTCCAGCATTCAAGTTCTGCCCCCTCAACAAAAGGCCGTTTGGTTATGCCCCAGAAGTTACGAACACCGAAATCATGCAAGCAAGACAATTGATCTATTGTGCTCCGCTTGCAGATATGGCTTTGGCAGATGAACCTCAGACAGGGTGCCCGGCTTCTGGAGATGTACGTCAACCTGACGCATTTGACAATGGACTGAGTTGATCAACTTTCCTGGTCTCCTGAAAGTATGTAAATGCATCTGTTGAGTGCCATCTTGTCAATGCAACCCAGCCAGGTTTTGCATCAGGCATTGAGGGAGCCCCCTGTTGAAGGGATGCCTTTGGTGTGTGAATCATATGCCCCCAAGCTTCTGATTTGCTTCTAAACCTTATTTCCAAAATGCGATTGCGAACTTGTCTCCCCTGGTCCTCTTCAGGTCATGCCCTTCCCAGACAACCTTCTCGACATCCCTGATGACCTGGACATTGACAGGATGTCGTTCTGCAGCTCCGACACAGATTTTGAGGATGTAAGCTCCCAAGATCCTCCAGTTTCTTGAGTGGTTTTCTGATTGCGCAGTTGTCTTTATTTAGCAGTACGGAATTGAACAGATTGTACACTCCCCAGCCACATGCAATGTGTGTGGTAACAGCGCCTCCAAGATGCATGCAAGCTTCAGTGTGCCACATGTGCCCTCTGCTGCATCAACTTTCTTGTGTCGTTCTCAAAAGCTGCTGTCATCCTGCTTGCAGTTAGGGGAGGATTACACTTCCAACCCCAGGGACGAGCAGCTGGACATCTATGGGGAGAGTGCATCCTTGCTTGGGATGCCTGACGACAAGGTAAGGCTGGCAATGCTTGCCAGCAGACAGGACCATCATTTTGCCCATGCTCGGTGACACCTGTCACGTTCTGATCTCTAAGCAGGGTTTGAATCCTACTCCATTGTCAATGCCTTGGTGAATTTTTCAGAAATGTTCAAGATTAGCTTCTAGCATCTTTGAGTCTGATAGGTATTCTTCTCATTACTGCAGAAAGGAGTTGACATGGGGGTGCTCTCCTGGCTGGAGGCAGGCTTTCCTTCCTACCCCAATGCAGAGGTATGCTCAACAGCCCAGCTTTTACATTTGCCAACTCAGGATCTGAATGCTTGCTGGTTGTTCAATGCGCTTTGCAAAAGTGATGTTGGAAGCATCTGGGGAGCAGTTGGTTTTCTTCCTACCAAGGCAGCAGATAGGACAATGTGGATTTTTATGTCTGGTCACCATTCCTAAACGCGAGGTCTTTGTGGTTTCTGACGTTCAGAATCTTGTCAATGCAGGGTTTCAGGCTTCCTGCAGCACTGGACAACACCCTCTGCGAATATCAGTTGCCAGCGAGCGCAACCCACGAAGCCATTGTTCCTGGAACTCCCGCCGCCACTCCCGGCTTCACTTCTGAGCAGGTGATTGCCCCTCTTGAATTGGACCAGAACCTGCAGACATTCTTTGGGCTGGAAACGGTCAATGGCTACTTGAGTGAAACCCTATGTCCACTGCACTGTCCTTTGGTAGGGACTAAAGTAGCTTTTAGTTGCGCAGACCCTTTTATCTTTGAAGTCCTTATTTGCAAGCCTGCGCAGATCGTGATTTGAAGGAGACTCTCTCTCTGCAGTTTTCCGCTCTGAAGAAGTTTGCCGACACGACCAATCTCGACGTTGTCATTGAACCCGACGGCATCAAGCTGAAGCGCTCCCCCCAGGCAACGCCGGTACGGGGCACGCTACTAAAGTCCTGCTCTTGAAATGCATTGTCTTGAACCTCCAAAGTTCCAGGCGTTGGAGGGACCTGTCGCAATTGGCAAGATGCCAGGCGGTGATGAAACGATGAACAAGATGTTTCGTTGCTAGTTGCCGTCTTTCAAGTGTATGCTCTTTGCATTCCAAACAGTCTGCAATCACTGAACTCTGATCAGAGGACTTGAGGAAAGGAGTGCAGGATAGCTGGTTTGAGAAGTGGATTGACTGCATTCGCAATCCACCTCCGTGTTTGGTTCTGCTTATAACGCGCTCGTCACGGCTATTGCAGGACTCGTTTCTGACGCAAGCCCCGCCTGGCTTTGGTGTGGACACGGGCCTGAGCGAGCGGGAATTCACGGAGGGCCCTCTGCGCATGGAGGCCGAATCTGCTGGCAGCCACGTGGTGAGCACTTGCCCGTCCAGTTCACAATTGAGGATTTGTCGGGGATCAGGACATAGGTATACCTGTCAAAAGTAGATGTTAGGCAAAGGTTTTTGATTAGTCGCTCGCCACAAACCTCGAGCTACGGCTCTGCCTTTTTGCCGCAGTCTTGCCTCTGCCCACAGCGAAATATTCTTCCTGAAAGGAGAAGATTACACGAGTGGCGGCTGTGGGTGAAAACTCATCAGAGAAACGGACGCGTATCTTACCTAGTCTGATCCGCCTTTTCTTAAAAACGACAGGGCTACAAGTAAGCTGATCCTACCGCCACTTCGTCTATTTCAGGACCCTATGATCCCCACCCAGCTCTTCCCGGAGACCTCTACCGGGGCTCTGGACTTCTCCGCTCTCCCGTTGGAGTCGCCCCCCCCTTTCGACTGCCCCCCCGTCGCTGACTATAGCTGTGACATCACCGACGATGAGCTGTTGGCCATCCTCTTCGGCTCGGATAGGGAGGGAGCCGTGGAGATTCCCAAAGCTGCTACCGAAGAGGTAAGGACATGAGAATTACATTTTCGAAGTTTTGTGGTACCCTGATTTAAGATTCTGCAGAACTGAGAAAATTTCAACTTAAAAAGATAGGTTCACATGAGAAGAGAATCGCACTACAAGAAATTGGTTCAATATTATCAGATTGGACGGATCTGGGCACCTGAGTTCGTTGGGGATTGCCAGGACAGGAAAGCATTCCATGGCAGGATGCTTTTGTTCCCTTGCACTTCGCGTCTCAAATCTTCGTGTCATTAGAACCACGGCGACGTCATCTGACGTGCGCTTCTGACCGCAGGTGACGGACTCCGAGTTCCTGCCCATTTGCAACGAGGCGGACAGCCTTTCCGAGGACGGCACCTTCCAGATCAACGGCCGCCCGGTGACAAGGATGTCGTCAGCGGAGTTCGCCAGGACCAGGCCTTACGATCTGCAAGGTGAGCCACGATGACGTCAGCTTTTGCTCCTTCGATTCGTGCGCTTGACGACCTGGTCACGTGGGTTGTCGGGATGGGCTCGTTGGAGCCGGCATTGGTGCAAGAAAGCGTTGTACTTTCCGTCGACTTTCTTGCCGAAGTGCATCTTATTGCTACTTCTGCAGACTTTCTGCTTTGCCTCTTCGCTGCGAGGTTATGCTGTCTTTGTTGGAAGAGATCAAAAAGAAGCTCACCAGTCACTTGCTCGTATTCAAGAGCTTCATTACGTGATTCCGTTGCATCATGCAAGCGAGCACTAATTCTGTTCTCCCCTGTTGGCAGTCGTGTCCGAGGAGCTGTCCAAGGAGCCCCCCCACCCCGAGACAAGCCTCAACTGGTGCTTCATCATCCCCAACCGGAGTCCGAAAGACCTCAACAAGTTCCTCCCGGAGAAGACGTGGACCAACGGGGGAAAGAACAAGGAGAAGCCCACCGAACTCAACAACGCAATGACGGTCCAACATATCGGCTTTCAGGCGCACAAGCTCCCTCGGGCAGAAGTTCCGGGCTACCTGCAACTGGACGCAACAGATCGGGCCATGCTCCGGTTCTCCATGAAAGTCTACACCCGGAGGGGGGTGAGGAGCTGCAAGAAGGCATACCCCACCGCTTACGTCGTGCTGACGTTGAAGAAGCCGATCCGGAGGCTGCGCCACGCGCGTCGGGGTTAGTAGCAAGGGTTTGGCGGTGTTAAAAACGGATATACATGGGTTACGAAGGAAACTGGTGTTGTATAAAGACCTGTGTATGATACTAATTGATCTAGTCCTGTGTATGATAGTGGGCGCCAATCCTTTTGCTATACACAATAAGTTTAGTCAGCCGCGGGCTTTTGAAGCTAGGGCGTGTCATCTTACATGTCACGTTCAGTCGTGACAAACGGCATGTTAACGGCTTGTTAATACTAAGAATCTAGGAAGTACTGGTCTGAGCAGCCGGATTTGAGGGGATTTTGGTAAGACGGCTAGGTGTCGGACCTCAAGGCTGCCTTTGGGAATTACCGAGGTACGCAGCTAGAACGTTGGGGACATACAGTGTTTGCTATGTTTGTTCCTTGGACCTAGGGGAACGAGCTTAAATTGCTAAAAGCTAGACGATCTTGACCCGGGACCCGTAGCCGCCGGCGGCCCCCTCGATCAGAACGAAACCCAGGCTCGTGATGGGTGCCAGCATGCTCGCTGGCCGCGCTGATGGTTCGGCGCAGATGCGATCGATCCGTTCATATGATCGATGAACTGAGCTCTCATGGTCTCTGCATTTGGCAATTGTCAAATATGATGCATATATACAGATCGCACACATATGATATCATTCTGTACATGCCTTTGCACAAGTCAAGTATTTAAGAACATCGAGTCCCGAACATGCAGCTACCGTCCGATAATATTGAAGTACTTTTCATCTAGTCTGAATGAGCTCCTGCATGATCCTATAGTACATAGGATCATGCTATATATATAGCTTCAATTGAACTTATACATCGGCGCTGCCGCCGTGCATGACTCAGTTCAATGCACTGAGCTAGCTCTGAAGTCTCCTGCAACTTGCGGTTCCAAAATATATATCATGCATATGATCGGCTTTAATACAATTGTACATTGAGGGTCCTCACCGTGACATGCGCTCAACTATAACAGAGTGTGAGTTCTCGTCATGCAGCTTTGCTTCGGATGCGTTGACCTCTGGCAACCTGACTCAGTCGCATCGTTTCTCCATCAAAGTTTTGGGGAGATCTGGTAAGCTTCTACATCAATGTCGCAAAGTGAATTTCAAGCTTCAAGCGTCGCGCTGGACAAAAATATGCTACATGTTGGCTGCAAAACAAATCCTAGCTGCTGCTTGAAGCTTGGAGTGTTCTTTTTGCGGATTTGAGCGTGTTTTGAAGCAAGACTGCAATTGTCATTGGCCCTACGCCTCCAGGAACTGGCGTGATTGCTCCTGCTACTTTCCGCGCCTCCTTGTAATCGACATCGCCCACTAGCCGGTAGCCCCTCTTGTCGCTTGGATCCTGTAGAAAATGGTAACCAGATTCAGCTTTTGGATTCTAGTAGGGACATAAGACGTGAGATCTGATCAAGCATTCAGCCGCCTGAACATTCAGAAAAGGGACTGTCAGCGGTTTACGACGGATGTGACAGCTCGAGCACTAGACGCGCGGTACAAAATCGTGTTTTCTCGTTGAAAAAATAGTCGTTGTAGCCCAAACGCTGACCGGTGCCAATGGCATATTAGCGTGCCCGTTTTTTGTTCCTATATGGACAATACGACTCGCAAAGACCTCGGCAAGCCTCTTTTCAAACAGCGAAGCCCGCCCACCACGCCAAGCAATCAGCCTACAAATGCATGCAACAAACGACTGAGTGGTGATTCTGAACAGCAGGCCGAATCGTCTTGCCCCTTCCAATCGCAACTTCGAGAGACGCAAGAAGAATCATTTCACTTCGATGCGCGGACCAAAGTCGGAATTGGAAGCACACTCAGCAGCCCTTACGTCAACAGCGTTGATGCCGACATCGATGACAACCGCCCCCGGCTTCAGCCAGTCCGCCTTTACGAACTCCGCCTTGCCAATTGCCGCAATCACGATGTCAGCGCGCCGAGTATGCTCCGCAGGGTTCGGGGTTCGGGAGTGGACAACGGTCACTGTGGCGTTTAGTTTCTGCCAGAGAGAGGGAGGGAGGGTGAGGGAAGGAGATAGAAAGTCGCTAGCGACTCCGCAATTGTGGTGACGTGCTCCACAGAAGATGGGGCTTCGAGAGACGACCATTTGGAACCTCGAATTTGGTGGCAGATCGGCAGAGGGGATGTGGTGATTGCAAAGCGAAGCACGTACCAAGCAAGGCTGCCATTACAAGTGCTATGGCAGAGTCGGAGTCTGTGAGTGGACGACAGTCAACGTAAAAATCAATCGCTAACGAAGCGAGAAGGAAACGTAAGGTTAAGAGAACTAGATTTTGGAGTCTTCTGCGTTTCCGAAGAGCGGGTCTAACATCAAGGCGCCAGAAGCACTATGACGAAAGGAGAGCCGCTCGCCCGAAGCGCGATGACAAAATGAGAGCCGCTCGAAAAGAGGAAATCAGGGACGGGCGCCAAACAAGCCTCAGATTTGTGCTCGAAGTTCAATGCTCGAAGTTCAAGATATCTTTAAACCGTTCTCTCTGATACGACGATCGAGAACCGCTCAAAACTCGAAACACAGCGAAGGGCCCAGAAAATTGTTGACCTCAAATCGACAACAAAACAAAAGCTTTCCTTTCTGATCAGTAGCGATCGAACCAATCAAGGTTGGTGCGACAACAATGCTGTGTCCTGGTATCAGGTTCCATCTAAGCTCATCCCTGACGTTCTTAACAACCAAGAGAACACCTACGTGAAGATTGTCACACACTCCGATGCTTTACAAGTACATCCAAGCACGTACGCCGTTCCGCTTGGATAGCCTGCCCCCCAAGATCGCTCAGTTTTCATGATCCCAAAGCCCAAAACCTGCGGCTCCACCTCAAATTCACGGGCTCCGAATCAGAAAAATCTCAAGACCACGAGACCTGGAGCCAGGCGACCAAAATCTTGGAGGCTCTCAGATTACTCTGACGCCTGAATGCCCATCTTCACCCTGAGCCCGGATCTTTTCCTCACCTGTAAAAGCAGCGCCGCAGGCATGCCGACCGTCTTGCTCCGCCCCAGAACCACCGCATACTTCCCCGCAATCTGCACCCCCGTCCGTTGCAGCAGCTCGATGCACCCGGCCGGCGTGCACGCCACAAACAAGGGATCCCTCTGCTGCATTGCGAGCGTGCCAACGTTGACAGGGTGGAAGCCGTCGACGTCCTTCTCGACGGAGACGGCGCTTAGGATGCGCTGCTCGTTGATGTGGGAGGGGAGGGGGAGCTGGATCAGGATGCCGTGGACTTCGGGGTTGGCATTGAAGTCGGTCACGATCTGCAGGCTTTCAGAAAGTGTTTTCAGGTCCATTTCTTGAAAGATAGGAGCGAGAAAACGACTACGGTAACCAATCGTTTCTCGTGTTGAATGAGGGAAGGTGGGATCCGCCTGAGAGCGGGGCAAAGAAGACTACTTTCCCGATGTCAGGGAAGAAAGATCTGGGGGCGATTGCAATGATGCTGATCGAGTTACAAAACGACAGTCCTTTTCTGAACAAGAAAGATATCGCGCTCTAGACCCGCAAGGTGCATTACATAGAACTTTTGGCTTCGGCGAACTGGCTGACCTTGAGAGTATCTTGGAATGCATTCTCGTTAAGGAAAATGTTCTAAAATAATTGATCAAGGCCCCCGGTTGAGAAATCCAAGAGAATGCAAACCGTTTTCGTACACGGTGCTGGAGGCAAATGGAACTGCAACGAGCCAGAGAAGTCCGTCGCAATGAAAAATCACAATTTGAAGCGAAACAAACCGAAGAACCTGATGTAAGATCCGCATATGCCAAACAACAACAGAATCCGCATCAAAAGGCAATGAAGAGAACAAAGCTAAGCTGAAGGACAGAACAAGCCAAAGAACACGCCGGGAGCTTGTCCTTGCATCAGACGGGGTTCCCCCCAATCCTCTCACCTTTAAAAACATCAAACAGCACCTATACTGATGCTGATCATCTAAGCGCTTTAATGTCACATTTCAGAAAGTGACCCGAAGCCCCAGTATCAACTGCAGAAACATTTGTGTTTGACCACACGAGCCCGCACCTTTAGGAGCTCGTCTTCAGAGACGTCCTCCGGCAGGTCCGCATCAAAGGACTTGATCCCGACCTCCACGCACGCCTTCTTCTTGCTCCGCACGTACGTTTGTGAATCTTTTCGTGACCCCACCAGAACCACCGCCAGCCCAGGCACCTACTCCAACGGAAAGGGCTGTAAGAAAGGAGCTGAAAACATACAGGAAAATCGGAAAGAATTCTAGAAGCGCAGGAAGGAGAGAAGTCCAGTGGCAGAAGCTCACAGTTCATTTGTGCTTTTGTTTCATGGCAACAAAGAGGCCGTTGGGAAAACTGCAAAAATAGTCCTCAAACAAGAACAAGTACTTTCTCCACACTTGCAAAAGTGGTGGGGCAAACCTCAAAACCCCCAGATCAGCACTCCAAATCATTAATTCCAGATCAATGTAATTGCACCTGAAGTAGAAACTTTGTACGTATCAAAGTTGCACTCTCAGCTTTCTGGCACTAGTTGATACATGCACATCCGAAGCATCCGGCACGTCTGCACGACGCAGCAAGCCTCAAGCACGCAGCCACCATTACCAAGTTTGCAACTCAAGATTCTTCTAAAAGGTCCACCAACTGCAGGAATCATACCACCAATC
>DF237490.1:28263-60065 GCA_000708835.1 Klebsormidium nitens
AGCAGGCCCCCACCTTCCCTGTCTCCGCCTTCAAGCTTTCCACACCCTGTCCAATCTCCTTCCTCAGCTGCGCAGCGATCGCCTTGCCGTCGATGACGTCAGCGACCTTCTCCTCCGCTACAGCCCCTGCATTCCCCACTGCTTGCGGTGCAGCAAGCTGGTCTGCTTTCTGTGGCTCCATCCTCCCAAATCCTAGCTTGATCTTTGGTTGAAAATTAGCTCTAGCAGAGATCAACTGGAAGGGTGCAATCGAAGAAGGGGCCAAGGGTGCGGCGGTTCCAATCACTCTAAGAGGGGTGAGTGAGAAAGGGCTTTGGTGGGATGCTTTCAGGGCAGCAGAAGAGCAGTCTTGGAACAGCACACCCCCCAATGATGCAGAATTCCGAAGGCACGCCGCGGCCATCGGCCTCAGGAGCGGCCGCAGGACGCCCGTCGTATGTCCTTCCACTAGCCGTGAATGCCCGGGGCAATTGTCAATAGCAGATAACAATTAGCTGTTATTGTTACTAAAGCGGTTGATTCTCAGCTGGATCAAGCGACATTCTTCGCAATGCCACTGGCATCACTTTTCCTCTCCATTTGTGTAGTCGAGTAGAACACACACACACGAGCCCGGTATAAAATGGGTCGGCAGAGCCAACGGGATGGAAGGTGTCATCCCTGCCCTGGCGACATACTGTGCCGTTTGTGGGGAGAAAGCGTCGCCCTTCCACAAACGCATAGCCGTGACACTATTGGTGCAGTCTTATCCAGTCGTAGGTCTAGGTTTGTCAATTGTGTCAAGAAGGCCGGTGAAAGGCAGGGCAGCCTGCAGATTCCGAATCCCATGAACCTGAACTTGAAGTTGAACTGTTGAAGCTTGTCTTGAAGTTGGAATTTTCAGATGCGTCTGGGTCAACCATGGCGCCCTCTGTGGCGTCACGACAGGAAAACTTGGTATAGCGCTTGCAGGAGGCAAGCTTAGGGCCTGGTCAATCTCAAACTTAAAGTGCTTCTCGTCCAGTCGAAGCGCAGGCCCTGGATTCCAATTCTGAAGCCACCATCTTTCAGAACTTGAGACCATGACTCTGTCTGGCTTTCCTGCAACACGTGCCCCCGGCGCCCCCCGAGCTCCCCCAGCCAATTCGTGCCAGGTCTGTGGGGGTGCGCACAGACATTCGCTGCAGCCGGTGCAGAGCTGCCTTCTACTGCGGGCAGGAGCATCAACGGGAGGGCTGGGAGACGCACCGATATGATTGCAGAATTCTCTCTACCAGGCAGCCTCGGCCTGCGAGCTCAGAACAGGTCGCTTCAGTGCGCCTTGGGGTCTCTTTTGCCGCAGAGAGGCTGATCAAAGCTATACGAGAGGACTGTCTACCAGACCATGAGACCTGCATGGTGTTTGGAATACCCCCTGGCCCGCCGGAACTAGAGCGGGCCGTGTACGCGGTTTACCAATCGGCGGTGAAAACGTTTGGTGTGACACGGGACCAAATTGTGGATGCTCACATGAACAACATGATGGACGAGCTCATACTGAGCATCCCTGAGGTTCGGGACAGCGCGTATGGGAGCCTGGTGGTTGCGAATGGCGGGATCAGATTGGAGAGGTTTCCGGGGGTGCCCTAGGCAGCTGTGTTTGATGATGAACAGCTCAGAAAAGCGTTTCTGATGTTTGTTGTGTACATAATGTTGTGTACATAAGGAGTAGGAGCAATAAGTAAAGATTCCATATCGGGCTGTAAGTTCTGTGCCCCTGTAAATCTTTGCGACGATGGCATGTTCTGCTGTGTTTCCTCCTTGCAGACATCCGGATAAGTGTGCAAGAAGCAAATAGTTCAGGTGTTCAAGGTGCGGAAGGTAACAGCTTCTTAAAGTTAAGAGTACTGGTTCTGACATAGTAGGGGCCTTTGGTGGCTGTTTATTTGTCTTATATTTAAACGTTCTCCGGCTGATTTACCAGACGCAGGTGCACTTGATAATATTTATCTAGTAGTTTGTTCCTCTTGCACCTTGTGATAGTTTGTCCTAGGATTATCAGGTCCACAAGTGGTTGAACTCAACTGAAAGCAAAACCTTCGACGCTAACCTATCATTACTGGCTCCTCAACCTTTGCGGAAGTACTACAGTTCACGAGGCTGTCGTTGATAGATTTGATCTGCTCAAGCTGAGAATGCTTCCACAGCGTGCAATGACGACAAGGAAGATATCATTGAAAACGTATCCAACATCAGTGCCATTGTCATATTGCCGGGATGTTACTACCCTAACATGGCCCGCACACATATACTGCACTGGCACTTGTAGTAGAGTGATAGCAAGACTCAACTTACTCACTCACTGAATCGGGATCATTCCCATGCCTCCGACGTATGTTTGCATGTAATCTGCATCCCTCCGGCCATTTGTATAGTGACAGAACCTCATGTTTCAATCATCGGGCCAGCCAGCTGCACATTCGGACTTGGAGAATCATGGTAGAGTGACCATGCATGTGCGGCGCGGCTGCAATCATGACTAGCTAGGCCAGCTTGATCGCATGCATCGATCAAGACCGACAGTCCGGTCGATCATCGCACATGCAGTGATAGGTAACTATATACCTGTCGGGTATATAGACGGCATATAGGACGATCGAGGCGGCTAGCCTATACGCCCCACATAGCGCACCATGCCTGCAGATCATTCAATGCATATTGAAACTTGCGCGGATTTCGCGACAAGATAAACAGTCACTGCGGTGAGTTTCTTCACGAACTAATATTCTGACGTTTTATGCATGAGCCTCCTTAAGCATGTTTGCATTGTTCGATCCTACAACATATGACGTACATGGTTTATGACAGTGACCCAGCGCGTTATTAGTAACTATTGAAACTGAAAGACCGTTCGGTCAAGCCTGCGCCCACGCCAATTGGCGTTTCGCTCAGTGACTTGCGCTTAGTATGTTGCAAGATGTGTTTGTAGTTCAGACCCTGGCACAATCTTTGGATCTGCACGCACAGACAAATCAACGCGCCCGGCAAAGCTACAAGGCTTAGCAAGCTAGAATTCCAGCGGTTCTGGGCCCGCCCGCAGCATGTCATCACCCTCTCATATACTAGGTGCCTCTACAATAGTGCACCGAAGCTGGATCTTTGAGTCGTGCTAGGTCGTTCATCAAGCAAGTCGATAAGAATATTAGGATACAAATTACCTCTTGATTGCTGGTAGGTCGCCTCTGAGACGGTGCAAACCTGTGCAAACCTCTCACAACAGGAAGCCTCGCCAGGAAACCGTGCAGGTGAGAGCACTCTGCAGCAACTGACCCCTTTGCTACAAGTACTCTTCCAACTAATGCACAAACACATCATAACAGACATAACGCTCTCATCTTAGAGAACACGGGCCGTTCTTATATCATTACGTGCTACTATGTTTCATCTTCTACGCCTTCCCCATCTTTTTAGGTCGGCTGTGTTCGAGCAAGGTATTTACCTTATCCTCGAGCTGCCTTCCGATAATGCTCTTCCAGCGGCACACCGCCTTTCAACTACTATCCCGAACTTTACTGCTCTCTACTGTGATCTCTCTGGGCACTCTGCGGCACATTCCGACGCCTGCGCACGACTCCCGAACTGACCGACCGGACGACGACTTGACACGGAGGATGCGCCCCCTTGACACGTGGCAGCAGACTCCGGACCCCGATCGACCGACACAGACGACCGTACGACCTGGACTGATGGAAGCTTTAGACTCGGGCGGTGGATGCAAGCTGCTACTAAATACCTCTCTGACGATGTTGAGGTTTCAAACGGGGTGAGGTGGCAGTGGGGTAGACGCATTAGGAGACTTAAGATTGGATCAGACGTGACAGCAACCGACAGCAAAGCAACAACGGCGCAACCAATTGGACTGTTAACAGTCAGCAGCTTGAAATCCGAACTTTCCGATCAGCAGGAACCTTGGGCCGTCGAAGGAACGGTGTCAGATGTGGGGCGTTTGCAACTATATGACGAAAGATGCGCCTATGGTGACATTCTTATTATGGTGCTTCATTTAAGCAGCCCGACCCGGAGAAAATCCACGCAGCACACTTACGTCAAGATCAAGGGCGCTTCCGCCTCACCTATGCAGCAACGAGGGGCGCATCTGGCGGCTTCTCGGCATTGCAGGTGCGCTTGTTGCAGTGTGTCCGGAAGGGATAGTTCACGTTGCCGCACGCAGTGCATTTCCACGAGCCCTCCGGGACCGCGGCCGGAGCTGCACAACAACAGAAGAATGCAACTCATAAGAGTGGGTTTATCACATCTTTCTCCAACACACGGCATTCACAGTGGAAGGTGTCGGAGAGGTGTTGAGTCGTGACAGTGTCTTTCAAAAAAGCAAACGCTTTCGGTGCAATTTTAGGTGGGCAAAGCATAGAACCTCTGGAAGGCTTGACAGAAGGAGCGAGCAGACCGGTACTCAGACAAAAGGGCTTTGAACCTTGCAGAAGTCAGTCACGTGTAAAGTCGGTCGACACAGCGCAAGCGCAGTAGTCTGCAAGTATGATGAGCAATCACGATAGCATATGCTCAGCACGCACGTATTAACTGAAGCAGAACTTGGAGTGGACAAGGGGCTGTTGTCAAACGTTTTCAGGGATGACCTTGCCAAGAAAGTACCAAAAACGTCATGGAGCGGCAAGCTGTACAAGTAATCTGCCGTTGAAATGAGTGAGGACATTCGTTTTCGAGACTAGAAGCAGAATGAGTGAGGACATTCGTTTTCGATACTAGAAGCCGAACGTCAACAGTGATAGTGATTCAGAGTTTAGCAGCCAGGAACAATCCTGTATGCAAAAAGGTTCCGGTTGTCAAGGGGCAGGTGCTTCTCAGGTCAGAGAGTCCCTCACCTTGGGGCCTTCCTACTATTGGCATGGTTGGGGGTGCGCCCACGAACTGCCAAAAGAAGAAACAACGAGTCAGTCAACATCAAAAGACCCATTTGTTAAGCAGGTGACGCCTTCGAAATCTCCTCAGCGAGATCATCTTATCAGGTACTGAAAGTTGCCCTCTCTGCTACTCTTCAAGGTAGCGGCTTTCACTAGCGAAGTGCCGCAAGGGATTACAAGAGGACAGTCTCCATTCCACTCTAAATGAACAGACGAAAGGGACAATCAAAGGCGGAATGGGTTTGCGAAACCGGCATCTCATGCTTACAATACTCATGCCAAGACGCTGCGCATCCTTTGGCTGGCAACCGAGATCCACATAGAGTGGCTGCATGGGTGCAGAAATGCGGAGGGTTTTAGCCTTTTACCACCCATCCAAACGTATATTGCGGCTCGGTGGACATTACCAGACGACTTACCTGAGGCCTAGGGGCTCCGCAACGGCGCATGTTGCACGTGGTGCGGAACGCGAAGTTGGTGTTGTGGCACTGGGGGCACTGTGCAGGTATGCAGAAAAGAAGCTTAGGTGACGTGGGTACAAGTTACTTTTTCTCCTGACAATTGTGGTAAAAGTTAAGGCGCGAACAAAGTACAGAGCCAAAGCTTAAGCAAGGCGTGATCACCGAGGTGTGATGGAAACTCGCAAATGCCAGAAGCAGCTCAGATCTATTGCAAACAGAGGGGCATTCCGAAAAGAAGCTCTTTGTCACAAACAGCGGCTACCTTCCTCTAGTCCAGAGTCAATAAAAACCTCAGCCTGCAAAAACTTTCACTGACCGCAGGCAGAGCAAGCTTGGACATTCATTGCACAAAACCACCTCGGCAGCTTCAAACAGAGACAGTCGCCAGAGGGTACAGGAAATCAAAAGAATGGTCAGTCCATCACTTGTTAGATGATGGACCATTGCTAGAGTGTGATAGGCTGTTGCCAAACTCTTGTTTGGGGCCCACAAGCGGCGATTGTCAGCTCCTCACCTCCCAGTCGCCCTCAGTCTTTGCCCCCGGTCCGCCCCGCCGCTTCCGATTGTCCTCGCCAAGCGATGGTGAGAAGCCCGGCTGTGGGGAGAACGCAGGCTGGGGCGAGAAAGCCGGTTGGGGCGAGAAGGCCGGCTGGGGCGAGAATGCAAAGCCGGTTGGGTTTGCAGCGAACTGGTTCTCTGGAATCTGCAGCTGCAGTCCCATGTGCCCGTTCGCACCGAATCCATTCCCACCCCCATACGCGTTTCCATTAGCATAGGCGCCCCCGTTGTTGAAGGCGTTTCCATTGGCAAAAGCAGCCCCTCCGGAGTAGGGGCTCTGGAAGCGGGGGTTCTGGAAAGCGCCCATGGGGTTGCCGAAAGCCTGGTTCGGCTGGTTAAAACGCTGCTGCGCAAAAGGGCCTCCAGCTGCGGCATATGCCTGGCTCTGATCGAAATAGGGGGCTTGCTGCAATGGAGAGAGAAAGAAGGTAAGAGTGTGGTTTGCACGGAACGACAATCAACACACACCCATGTAATGGACTCAAATGGACGCCGCTAGCTGACTAGACAACACAATGGGCTCTCAGAAAATAGTGGTCTTGAAAGCTTTCTCTTCTTGGGTCGCACCCGAAATCCAGCCCAAAGAAAACAGAGAGAAATCAGAAATTGAGCAGATTTCTGCTTTCTGCTCGGTAAATCAACCAGAAAAAGGTCGCACACCAGTCTGCGAAAAGAACAATAGACCTTTGACCAGCAGGGTGAGACTCGAACAAAGTAGAGATACTCACACTAAAACTTAATAGCACGATCAGCTGACTGGAAGCATTCATATGCGTTTGAGAGTGCAGAAAAGAAGTGGCTTGAAGCACAGAGCTCAAGGTAAACAAATTCAACTGACCAATCAGGGACATATGAGCTAGAAGCGCCATTAGCTGTCTAATATCAGACTGGCTTTTCATTTACCAAGTGAAGGCCTTCCTTGTTAAACGCCTGGATTGACCACTTTTTCTATGCCAAGAGAACCCTAGACATGAACCCAGCCTCTCTTCAACAAACATGGAATCAACAACCAACTGGGGAATTGTTGCAAGAGGAAATGGCTGGGCATAGACGCAAAACTGACCTGAGGTACTGTCCCTGGCTTCGGCGCCCCGCACTTCCTCATATTGCAGGTGGTTCGAAAGCTGAAGTTGATGTTCCCACACTCCGAACACTGCCAGTCGCCCTCAGACGATGGCCCATTGCCCAAGCCTGCAAGAATATACCACCTGGTTACTCCTGGAAACCACCTGGTTACTCTCTGGGAAAGAGGTTAAACCATTTTCAACTCCTAAAGGCAGTGTCCATCACTTGGACTTGCGGAATTCGCCCCAAGGTATACCTTTGGCAATTGTCACATGGAAGAGTGCAATTCTGCAGGAACCGACAGAAAAGCCACAAGAACTCTGGAATTTCAAGCCAGCTTGAAATGAGGGTTCTCACCTGGGCCCCTGACCTTTTTAGATGGGCTGACCAAGTCCTGCACAGCGGCGCCCCGAACTGTCAGTTCGATTCCTAATACATTTAGTTACATTGCAATTGCATCAGAGACATACCCCCTAAAAACGTCTGTTCTCAATGCGAGGCATATTGCAGCTAACCTCACCTGCTGTTGCCCATTGTGAATCCCCACTGATGCCATCGCCATGGCTGCTAGGACCGCTCAGCAGCAGAAATCCAGCTCAGGACTTCCGAGTCACCGCTGTGGTGATTCAAGGGAAGCAGTGATTCAAGGTCAATAGCAATTAGTAGTAATTGCATCTAGCTGAGATAAGATTAGCTCGCAGCGGAGTTCATTGGTTTCTTCACCACCATTTTTGCGGCATCCTCGCCTCGCCAGAGAGAAATGAGAATGCATGAGAGACGTGAATCGTGATGTTGTTGGAGAAGAGTAGCTCAAGAATTGCTGACACAAGCAGAAATCCAACCTCCAAACACAAAACCCTCTTGGAACCCTGCGTCGTGGGACTCGCGCGGCCGCCGCTCAGACTGGCCGGCAGCTACGTACCGCGGCCGCGCGGCGGCAATGGGTACACGGTGCGCTCGCGCGGCGGCTGGCGGTCGCCTTCACTACAGCTAGGGCTGATCCCATTTCCCCAAGCTTATATTACCCAATGGAGTTGATAGGCAGATTGCCGAGGAATGAAAGATGCCCCACGCTCTGAGAATTCGTCGCCGCAGACATTACTACAACGAAGGCCTGGTTACTGAAGCTTGAAGCGCGCCGCAACGCGCGCACATGGGCCGGTCTTACGAAAGTAACCCTCAGGAACAATGCCCGCGCAATGCAAAAAATGGTCGAGTGGTTGGGAGACCCGCATGGCTGGGGACCCTCAAAAAGAGGCATCGGCAGCATTTCAGCATCAGTTCAGCATACGCTTTTGCGCGCCGCCACGTCCATCTGTCAAATGGATGTCCGGAGGAAGTTTGATTTAGACGCTTTCTTCAATTGTTGACGATGCTTGGAAACAGGATCGACCGTTTCTGGAAGTGCTTAGAGGTGCCGTAAAACTCTGATTAACAACAGATAAACGCAATTGGACTTAGACGTCACACCAGTTGCCAGTATGCACCATTGAAAAACAGTCAGATGAGGGTCAGATGTTCCCCGTTTTCGTTGAGAGACTTTGGCCTGCTCTAACTTACGCAGCGTATCATCTGTCGCTCTCTGCTGTGACTTCTGCCTGTGTGGAAGACTGCAAGGGACCAAACGACGGGAGTCGAGATGAAGTTCAGCTCATTGTTCTGTCGCTTGATTTCCTAAGCGTTCCGCAATATCATCATCTTTTCACGAGCATTCGCTCTGAGCGTAGATACCGTTTCTGGGCCCAGATACTTTTTCTCTTATTAAAGAGCAGGGCCTTCGTTATCGGGGCCGTACTGCTCGCACATATGCGGCCGTCCAACAGCATATTGCGCACGTCATGCGGGACTGAAAGTATCCGTCCGCTTGAGCATTGACCCAGTGCAAGGGTGAGTAAGACTTCAGCTCGCGCAGAAACTCCACGTTACGAAGGCAAAACGGCGAGCAAGTATGTGGCAATTTGGATTAGCAAAAATAACTTTTCTGGCTTTGATCGATGACGAAACAAAGAGACAAAACCAGAGAGTGCTAGAATCAGGACCGATTGTCCTTGCTCCCTGGCAAGGATTCCTGAATGCCTTAATGCCTAATCCCGAAAAGGAACAGCACAATGACAGGTAGTATGCCCCGACTCTAGACATTCCAAAGGACTGAGAGAGCAC
This sequence comes from Klebsormidium nitens, assembly GCA_000708835.1. Classification (NCBI taxonomy): domain Eukaryota; kingdom Viridiplantae; phylum Streptophyta; class Klebsormidiophyceae; order Klebsormidiales; family Klebsormidiaceae; genus Klebsormidium; species Klebsormidium nitens. The sequence continues at coordinate 37,406 of DF237490.1, forward strand.
AAGCTCATCTCCCTTTGCATCACTTTATCGCAAAGGTCTTCGCCAGCCGCATCGGTCTGTTGCATTCCAACTCCTTCGCGGCGACACCTCTAGACAACCCTTTGCCACGAACCCAATCGATGTAAACCAAGGAATCAGATCTTTGTCTGACTTGAGTTGGGCCTACCTTTTCTTTGTAACGGCTGGGCTTCATTGGTATCGCGCCCATTCACCAAAAAAAACACGGACGGCTGAACTAGGTACCACGTATTCGAACTCCCTTTTCAGCCGCTCTCCATAAAATGGAGTCCACGTTATGCACCGGGCACAAGCATATCCCTCGCTACTACTGGTCGCCTCTAAGAATTGCCCGCGCAACTGGGCAGCGCCGCGCCCGCGCGCAGCTGCAGGGTGCTCGGACTGTTCCCAAGCTGATTCCAAGGGGTATCGCCAAAACCTTCCCGCCCGCCCCGGTCGCAATCAATCTGCCTTACCGGGCACCGACGCCTCCTTCCCGCCCGTGAAAGGGGCCGCAGAGTCGCCCGGGGCTGGCTGACCAAGCAACAATCTTCCTTGCTTTTCGTAGCAGAGGTTCAGTGATTGCCCAGGGCTGCTTTGCCTGACGCAATCGCCTCGTTGCCCACCAAACCCAATCGACCGGCAGCAACGCGTCACGGTTCTCCGCGGTCTGCGCAGGGGCCTACAGACTTGCCTGGTGGGGAGCGCTCGAAAGCGCCGCCAACATCGATGCGCAACTGCGCAGACTGCTTGCGCCTCTCCCAAAGTGCCCGGATGTTCTCATCGGGCAGCACCAAGTTGCGCGCGCTCGCTGACTCTGAAGACGGGACGTAAACTGACAAGGCAAGATTTAAAGGGGCAGCTGCACTGCCCGGCAAGCTGTAGCCGGGTCCCCGTACCGATGACACTGGCTGATGGAAAGGGCGGCACGCGTCTCGACCGCGCACCTGACGCAGGGCCGGCGAAGCGGGGTAACGCTGGAAGCGTCATGTCGTCCGCTCGGCTGCTGGCGGCATGTGAAGTTTTCGGAAAAGCAGAAAGGCTTGTGATCACCGTGCAGAAGATGCAGAACATCCAAGTTATCACTGGAATCGCGGCGGCAGCTTGACTCACTTCCCGGACTTCCCTGAAAATCACCAAAGTTGATTAGACAATACTGCCAGTGGATAGGAGCACAAATCACCTTCTCAAAAGTTAAGGAACTTAACCAGCACACGACGTAGCTAGAATCCTTATTGAGAAGATTATTAATTTCACAGGTAGTGTTTCGGTAGGTTTACTCAAAGACTTGCGAATGATGATGATGACATCTCAATGACAGCTCAAGAGCGACGCTGGCAAAGCCGTGGCAGGCGACCGAATAAAGCGCAAAAGGCGGCAGAGCGTCACGATAAGTCTTTGAAATGAAACAGAGGTTAGGAACAAGCCGCTTTTACCAGTTTCGTGGGCCCCAGCCTTCACAATCGGTTCTTCTTCCTTCTTCACAACATCAAGAATTGTTGACAGAGGGGGAGCAGGCCGCCCACCTTCTTTGTGCACGGCGAAATCCAGAAAGCTGCGAAGGGGGTTCGCGGCCGCCACGTGCGCGAAGTGAGTGACGTGGCGCCGCAAAATGAGGACCCACGGCTCGTCGATTACTGTCGATTACTGGTTTGTTGCGTATCCACTTCAGTTCTTGGTTTGGTATGAGTCAGTGCCATCCCTTATTCCGTTCGCTATCTGGTTCAATTATCAAACGATAGTACCCCGCTCCCCTTCTGCATTTGTTCCGTTTCCGTTCCGCAGCTCGCCTGTCCGCGCGACCCGGAGCCTTCTTGTTTTCGTCCCGTTTCGTTTAGTCCGCCGGACTCCCCTACGACTTTTCTTTTCAATTCCAAGCAGATTCTGGGCCTTGCTTTTTCTATCTCGTCTTCCGTCCACGCCTTGACGGCCCGTCCGCGTTTCCAGCTCCCGGCGCGGGCAAGCTTTTTATTCCGTTCCGCCGCCCTGGTCATCTCCGCCGCACAGCCGGCAGCTCTCCGAAGCAAAATAGTGGCCCACCTACTAGCGGATCAACGTCTGCATCCCTCTCCGCTCTTTTGATTATCTTCGCTTGATTTACTTTTGCATTTTTAGGGGCGCGCTATTTTCCAACCTGGCAGTTCGAACGATTAGCAGAAGCCCGACCTGAAAAAAATTGGATGCTGGCAACGGAGCTACAGTCCAGAGCTGCGGAGTTCTTTTCCAGTACACAACCTCTGCCGCTCGGTTGCAAACCGGGACACTGTTTTTAGCTTTCGCAGCCGTGTTCTTCAAGATGCGACTCGAGCGAATTCTTCGTCATATCTGGACAATCAGCCACAACAAATGTTTTGAAAGCAAGGCAATCCGCCGAACCGAAAGGCAGACAAACTTGAATCCAAAGCTCCGCAGCCGTTCCTTGAGCGGACCACAAGCTGCTTTGAGGTGTTGCGCGATTTGACGGAAGGCTGGTTCAGAAAACTAAGAGAGTCACACGTCAAAGACCACCGGGGAAATTTGTCTCAATCAAATCAGAACGTTTCAGTCCAAGGCTTTCTTAGCAGAGACTCTTATATGTTTTATACCCCGTACTTCCAAGAAAAACCTTCGTCAGCATATCTATTTTTGGACGTGTCTAGCTAAAAGAGCTTCTCGCAGCAAAAGCGGCTCAGTGAGCCCATTTTAAAAAGTCCGATCATGTATAGCGTCCTTGGATCCCGTACTCTATTGTAACTTTGCAGGTAATTCAATCCCCGCTGTTGCCCGAGCTTGTTACCCGGGGTCCAGTGCCCGGAACCAATGTTGCCTGCTCATTGAGAAATCCTGGGGGAATGACGCCTTTCCTGACCGACCTGCGCAATTGACCGGAAAGTGGCAGGGGGCGCTCCAGGATTCTGCCCTATCTTCCGAACACTGAGAAGACATTAATCCTCCCCGCGTATGTCTTGCATCTCTGTAATATCTTGCCACACGGCACGCGAACTTGGACGGATGTCGCTTTGAACATGGCAAGGGTGCGGCCTCCACTAACTCGCTTTGTTACCTGACATGAGCCGCAGAATTTGTGATAAGGCATCTGCCGATCGTTTTGCCGTGAGCAAGGAGGTTACAAAATTGTCCCAGGATGGCGAGCTGGAGCGCTTGACTCTCTGCGTGTTATGTGTTTTAGAAGTTTCCACTTCAGGATCATGATCCTCTACCATCTTCGTGCTAGGTGACTCCCTTGAATCGTCCATGATAGGCTTTGACGCCAATATTGCAGGTCATCATGATCATTATTCATGCAGATCGTATGTCGCGTGTTAACTCCAACCATGGCAAAGCAGAAAAAATGGATGAGTGTTCATGACCAGTAAGTTCATCCCTTGCACTCGCATGCTGAAATTCTAAAACAGCCGAGAAGAATATGTCAACGTGATGGGCAATATGAGATTTTGTGGAAAATGAAGATTTTGTTGGTGTACGAAGTTTCATGTACCTGGCTGTCTGGTCTTCATAACCTAGCGTTACTCTTTGAAAAGCCTAGTCTCAACGAGGGCTGAACCAAATCCTATTTCACACCTACTATAGTATACATCGCCCCAGAAAATCCCCTTTGGTACATCTTGACTTGGTTCACCTTACCGGGGCTCTTTCACTGGAGGTGATTATACTATTCCAAACCAAACCACACAATTGAAAAACGAGTAATTTACACGTATCTACAGGAGGCCTGCTAAGTGCACGCATCCGTGCTTCCTGCCTTGTGGTCACGCTCTGATTAGCGGACGGCAAGGCTCTCAGCCGCCGTCCCGCTAAGAGAAGGCAGACCTGATGTCCGAAATCTGCGCCCCGAGGACCTTGTAAGTCCCGCTGTCCGAGTTGAAGGAGGTCGCCGTGATCTGCGTCTTGCTGCACGTGTCCACGGTGTTCTGAATGGTTTTGGAGCTGCTGGAGTAGAAGGGCCAGAAGCCCCCCGAGATGTTCTGTTGGAAGTAGCTCCTTTCGTCGTCGGACCAGTCGGCCTCCCTGCAGCGAGACAGCGGAGATCATCTGAATGCTTTCAGGAAGTTCGGACACGGAAGCTGGCTAAGACAAAAGTTTGATCGATTGACTGTGCAAATCAAAGGCGCCCACATATGTGTCCTCGCTCTTCCCGCCCGGGCTGGGGAGTCCAATCGCGAGTGCATCTTCTGGTGAGAAATAAATTTGAGCTCGGTCGCTCGGAGCAGTCATGGAGCGTCACACGACGAGATCGGGAAGGTCTTGCTGCTCCGGTCAAAGGTGCTCACAAGCGCGCCCGAAAGCACTCACATGGTCGTGGTGATCTTGAAGGGCCCCCGAACCACGTAGATGGAGTTGATGACACGTGGCACCTGGCCCTCCTGGTCGGCTCCGTTGCCGAAGAAGTTGGTCTGGCTGGTGGGGTCCTTCCAGATTGTCGAGTCACCGTTCAGGGCCGTCGCCATGACTGACGAATCGAACCAGGTGGTCTTGGCAGAGACCGGCACGGACACCACCTTTCCGTAGGAAACCTGGGAATTGTGAAGCACAGCATTGGGTGGAGGAAAATCGTGACGATCTTGTGTGAGCGGCGCGAGAATCTTGTTTAGAATTGTTTTTGAAAAAGGGCGGCGTTTGGGTTCCACTTTCAAGAGCGTGGGCTCCTTGCACTTCAATCAAGCGAAGCTTGTCAACTGTTATAGAGAGACCGCAGCAACAAAGCAGCATCTTGAAGTTCTGGATTGTTAACGAAGGAAAGGACAAATACTGAAGCTACAGCGGACTTAATGCAAGGCCTGAAGAAGATTGCCGAAGCGTTGATGAAGACCTTGCCTCGTTACGAACAAGAAGAAAGAAAAACTAGGCTGCACCGAAGTGGGCCACAGAAAAACACTCTGACACTCGCATACAGTCCCCAATGAAAAGGCAGCCGACGCCGATGCTTACCGTGACCGTAACCTTTGCGTTGGCGATCTTGGAGCTGAGGCTGGTCGCGGTGGTGCTGGTGTCGCTGCCCCACCACAAGAATCTGTCATCAGACTCGGTGTGGGCATAAGCGGACGAGAGGTCGATGGCTGCCCCCTGGTTGTCGAAGGTAAAGTTGATAGCAGACCCGCCATTGAGCATGCTCTTCAGTGCCTGCTCCAAGCAAGTAATCAGAGTGAGTCCCCACATTGGCACGCGAACAAAAATGGATATGGAACAGCCCTTTGGATGCATCAAAAAAGTCGATGCCGTCTGAACGGAAGTCTCTGCCAGAGATGTCTGTTCAAAGCATGTCTAATCGCTGCTTTGGCTTCGGAGCACGCGGTACAAAGTCAGGCCAAAAAGAGCGCTTCCTTTGACCTGTAGAGTTACATACTCAATCTGCCTGAAGCACTTGAGTGCAGCACTTTGAAGCCACATAGACTAGCCAATCAGTCCAAGCATGCATTGAATGTCGTTCTGATGACTGCCCTTGAACGTTTCTGTTCTAACGGATAGTGTCAAGCAAAGATATCACTGGCAAAAGGGGTCGCGTTTCAGATCAGAAAAGTGCGCAGCCCAACATGTGAGCGGTGGTTTACGCAATTCACCTTGATATCGGTCTCATAGAGCGTGGCGAAGTTCTTGGGGTTGTGCACCACATCCAGGGCCGCCTTGATTGGGTCGTCGGTCATGCTCAGGAAGGCTTCCTCGACCTCGGTAGCATCGCCGTTGAAGTTCTTGTCCGCCCACGCGTTGAAGACGGCAGGCGTAATTTTGCCCTTGGCGGTCTTCTTGTACGTGTACCACTCGTCCAGCTGGTCGCCCATGGCGGCTTCGAACGCGCTGCCGTCATCGCCAGGGCTGAAAAAGAGGTCAATGCAACTCATTCTCGTGCTCAAAAAGGTGACGTGATTAGCTCTCCTGCTTTTCTTAGTCGTTCAAACAGAGTTGCCCATGTCGTGCTCTTCAATTGTGAGAACAGCTGCTTGATTGCGCAAAGTCCACACGAGACGTACCGGCAACCTTGAAGAACAGGAAAAGCTCATAGTCAGAGGCAAGGAAGCGCCACATGCACGCAGAATTGGTGTCATCGACTCACTTGAGCGGGGCGACAATGTTCTTGTACGCCTGATGGAAGTTGACCTTCCCTCCCAAGCTGCCAAACATGACTTTGTTCGGAATGCGGTCCATCTGATCCCACAGCTCCTTGCTCGTCGTGCCGAGGCTAACGGGGGTCTTCAGCGCCTGAAAGCCAGACGGATCAACCCCCAGCGCCTGGGCCAGCTGCATGTAATACCGGGAGGGCATCGAGGACGTGGGCACTTCGGCGGCCGCGCTGAGTGGCGCAACCTTGGCCGCGGGCGGCGCCGCAAAGTAAAGGACTTGCCATCAGCAATCAACTTTGTTGCAATGAAGGTTCCCTTTTGGAAGCAAAAAGTCAGCGCTTACCTTCACAACGCTACAAAGTGAACCGTCACGCTAGGTGGATCTTGCTGCCAAGTCGCAGAAGTGCGCTTTAGCTTTGAGCAAACGCTCAGAAACAGCGGGGCAGGTGAGCGACAGTAGAGACTGATTTCATAGGCACCGCCATTTCCGCGCAAGTCCAGTTCAATTGCAAGTCCAAGATCAGTCTCTCGTGCAAAAGTTCTAGGCCCCTCTTTAACGTAGTAAGATTGCTTACCTGATGTTGCCACCGCTTTTGGGACTATGCCCGCCCCCTGGTCCTTGGCAGTCCTGAGGCAAAGAGAAAGAAGGTTAAAGCTTCAGTGCACAGCCATGAAACTTCTCTTTCCGAATTCGACTGCTACCAAGCAGGTCCGCTTGCAGATGATATGTTCATCTCCTATGTGCTTCAAAAGGCTACCCAAAAGCATTTCTGTCCTTGAATCCGGATCAGAAGCAGCAAAAGGAGCGGCTGCTTCAACCAAGGACGCTTGGCAATTCTGCTGTCAAGATCTTCCAGGAACATTCTTGGCATGCCAATCTATGCCTCTCAAAAACTGTCTGCATGACCGGTGTGAACCCGTGCGAGCAATCGTCTGCAACAGGAAAAACATGACTCGTTCAGCAACAGGGTAAGAGACCAAATAAGAGACCAGACTCACCTTGGTCCACTCTGGTAGCCGCCGGCAGCTGCCACCAGTACGCGGGGCTTGAAGGAAGCGGCGACGTTCTGGGAGCGCCTAAGCGCCACAGGCGCCGTGCGGACTTGGTCGCCCATGAAGCTCGAAGATCTGCCAGCGCGTAGGGACGTCAAAGAAGCGGGCTGGGCGGCGCAGCTGAGCATGGAGGAGGCAGCCATGGCGTTTGGAGGATGTCGGAGGGAGCTTCAAAGGACTTGCGGGAGTCGAGAGGGAGGAGTGAAGGCTTTGAGGGACTGGTAGAAAGCGTCGAGTCGAAGCTGCGCGTTGAGAAGGGGAAGTGGGCTTGTGGAAGTGACGGAGGGAAAGAGAATTCCGGGTTTTTATAAGCCCCATTCCGGGCCCTGAACTAGTGCCCCTGCTGGCGAGTGACTGCCTTCAGCCGCAAGTCTGCGATGGGTGCTTTCAGCAGGCCAACTTTAGCAGCAGTGTCTCTGCATCATGATGCATCGCTGCGTGAAGCCTTGTCACTGCAGGTTCTCAGGATGAAGCGAAGGGCCGTCGCTCACTGTCGCACTCCCGCTCGTCGGGCGCACGCTGAGTCAGCATGGGAGTAAGTGCTTGACCTGGCACGTCCTAGTCACACGCTCGCAGGCAGTGCCAGTGCATTATGCGCGCATAATCGAGGGGCATTAGCTCCGCTTTGACGGTTCCGTGTTGCCGGGCAGCTGGAGAATTATGCAGTAAGGCCAGCTAAACCAGCGCCCTTAACCCAGTTTTTAATCAAACACTGAAGAGCAGGTCAGTCACGCATTTTTGAGCTCGTGATCTTGTGAGCTAGCCTGCGCCCATGATTTGGTTTCGACTTGTCTCTTGGTTTCTGAAATTTATGCTAAGCTACAGTAAGCGAATTCTAGAATACCGATACAATACTGAGGGTTAAGCCGCCTAGAGGTTACGTTGACATACCAACCTCATCATAGCAGATGCAGACTGCTTGTCGAAGCGGCTGCGGCACTCAGCAATAGAGCACTGAGCACTTCCCAACGGTGAACATCACGTGATGCTAGTAAATGCTCCGAAGCAGTAACTGCTCTCACCTGCGCATGCATCATGCAGCACAGCAGAGTCCGGCATCGGCTCAACTCTGGGCGCCCTGCGCCGTGCGAGTGCCTCGCGCCTGCATAATGCATCTGCGACCGTACTACAATTTAAGCAGCCGCCAGGAAACTTTCGGATGAACGTACTGCATTTCCAGACCGCGACTCCGGCCATCACTGCATCCGTGGAGCCGTGGCAGATTCCTCTGGCATGACACGGTCTTCAAGAGGAAAAGGCTTGGCCTGCTGGGCCCTGGCCTCTGGGGCCAGTTCTCCAACCTACCTAGCGCGCTACGTATACATCACTAGCGCGCTGGGCTTCTCCGGGGGGCGGTGGAACTTACGATAGGCGATAGGGTCTTGCATAGGCCCGGTGCCGGTACGTACGTACGCACAGATGAATGATGCCGCATGCGCATTGCGGACTGGTGATCATGGTGAGAGCCGACGACGGTACGGAGTCAGGACTCAGGAGCATTTGCTTCTCTGTGGATGTGTGCAGTGTGGAGCATTCACTGTACTTAGACTTCGACATCACCAGCAATGTTCGACAGGAGCCGTCAAACTAGGCGAACGTCAGCCGCCGGAATTGCCACCCGGCCGACTCAACCGAGGGAAGCTTTTATAGGCTAGGAGCCTAGGAGTTTGACTGACACAAGCCGACCGGTTCATAGGTCCAACCGACTGCGAATCAAAACCCGTGAGTCCGTGTCGATTCTCGAACGCGGATATCACCAGACAGCTAGCGGCGCTAGAGCGCCCGATTTTCAGAAGATCAGAATACCAGCAGCTAGCAGAGCAATGGCATGAAGTCCGCCTCGTATTGGCTAATACTTCAATCAGGCCGGGCATCCGGGCACAGTCTCAGAAAGTCTTAGTGAGTGAGTGAGTACTTTACAGTGAGGACAAAGGAGCCTGACCAGCAAATTTGGTGTCAAAAGTGAGGGGGCCTGAAGGCATGTCGATCATATCAAATCTGCCCTTAGTAATCTGGCGTCGAAGACTCGACGGGGCCACATGGCACAGACAGTTCCGGATCCCTTATCGAAGCACAATTCGGCGATCTACGGCAGTTCAGTACGGCTTTTCACGTGCTTGTCTTTTTGATCTTTTAGATGTGATGTATTGATGTATACAACTTGTGCAATCTAGCTGGCCATACGCACGCCATACGCAGCGCATCAGATGGAGTCTGCGGATTTGCACATTGCAGAAGCGGGGCACTATTAATGTCAAGGGTGGTTTTTCAAGAGGGCTCGAAGCTTGGACGCTAGTAGGATTCTAGGATTTTCTCCGATTTCCAACGTGCTGGGGATCGATGACTGGTTCGCCCTCTGATTCCGAGTTGGAAGGAGTTTGTCACTACGTGCAGTGCTTGCGGTAAATTAGGTACACGACGTACGCGCGTAGACGCGTACACGTTGGCAAGTGCTGATAATCTCACTGTGCCGCAGTGCTATTGCACCAGCTTGATACCGTTAGTGCGAGCTCCTCGCAGCCATCCCCCAGCAGGCCCCCAGCCACCTCGCAGCCATATTTAAATCACATTTAAATCCATGCTATACCAGACAATGAACCGAGTGATTAAATGTCTAAGGGCGACGTGAATGCAATATGATGGCAGTATAGAAAGCATATCAGTGCCTTGTCTGATCCACTTGGACGTTCCTGCTTGATTAGTAATTAGCATGTTGGCTGCATCCCGGACTGCATCATATGAAGAATATGAGTGTAGATCACACATGTACGTTACACCCTGCGGACTGCAGTGGTGTAATTACTGATAGGGTACGATAAGCCGGGCCTTGAATGGTTTGCAAACCAAGCTGGCTCATGAGACGTATGCATGTTAGTATCTCAGTGCGGGCCGCGCCCTGCTGTACTGCTGCCCTGGCTTATTGCGTTATCATCAAAGTTTTGAAGTCGAGGTGCCCCGGAGCGAAATAAATCTCGGGCGCTGCATGCGGGATTTGTTGAGTCGAGTAGTATCTTAGCTTCTTTATCTGAAGAGTCGCAACGCGGTGTCCGTGATAGCCCGTGCTCAGTGGTTGACTCTGAGAAAGGACTTTTTCAAAGAAGTGAACTAGTTTGAATCACAATATGGCAAGTGCATGACCGCGAATAGCCACAATCATTTAGGTATACCGATTTTGTTGTAGAAATCGGAACATGTGTATAGAAAGTCACTTATCCATCTAGTGCGAGTCTTCCACATGTCAAATAGACTCAGCCGGCCATCACGTAAGTTTGTAAGTTGGCAACGTGATTGTCAATAGCTCACCAATTCAAGCCAACTGAATGATGTGTGTTCTGATTACGCAAATTGATGCAAACAACCATTATCAATTGACCACTGATCGCCCATGTCCGTTGCTTAGATCATGGTTGCGAACTTGACCACAAAAAACTTCGGGTTGATACCTGTCGGATGAACAGCAAGGAATTGCAATGTGAGGCGTGCCTGCCGTAAAGATGTTGGAACGACCACGTTATGTGACACCTTCTTGATACTCCACATATGACTGGTGTAGTCTATCTGCTTGGCATATCATGCATGCTGCGGTAGTGCATTACGGACCGGTTGAAGTCTCAATCGTGGAGCGCTTTCTCCAGCCGGACAGCAGACAGTCTAGGGATGGATGTCGAACTGTACCTAGCGCCTGCCATCAGCATTGCCTGGAGAGCTCCGCTAAGAACTCGCTCACAATCTGCAATAGTTGTGGCTTTGCCGCTTTGACCCTGCTTTTCAACCGATCATGCCCTTGCCCCGACCCCTCTACCGTGACTTCGTACTCATAATCCTTCTCGTCATGCCCGTTCACAATCTCTGCAATTCTGATCTCCCCTTTAACTTCTTCTCCACCCTCCGTGCTTGGTTTCGGAACTTGGCCAATCCATTCCATTGTGAGGGTGATATCATATAAAGCCCCGTGCTTTTTGCCCTTTCTGCTTGTCAAATGTACATCCCCATCCAACCGTTTCAGTTTTGTGACTTTTGCCTGCCCTTCGTGTACGTCGCACTCGACGGGTATATCTCTGACCATCTCCTCCAGTCTTTGTCGGCTCCATGTTGTGTAACTTTTCTCCGTCCCTGCTCAAAGGATTTGAAGAGTTAGTTGACATTACTGCTCGCACAAGTTGATCTAAGAAGGCACGATCGTCCACACAACGAACAAACTGGAAACTTTCAAGACAGATGTCAGCTCTAAAATAATATTCTGAACACGCAAAAGAGGACACCCACATGTGGCTAAACAGTAATACATGTTGCTCTTCCGAACGGTCAACTTCGGTTCAAGAAGAAGCTGCGAGCAATGAGTTTATGATGGAATTGTAAGCACCAGACTCAATTCCACGCAAGCAGAGAGGCAAGTCCATCCTGCAGAGTGATGGAGGGATGTAGTCCCACTTCAAAGAGTGCAGAATGCTGACAGCGGAGGAGCATGTCAAGCTGATCAATCCTTAGCATCTCTGTGCAGATGCGTACAAGGCAAGCAGGGCATGTATGAGTCATCAAAAAAGCATGGCAGGGCCTGACAACCAATCCTCTTCTCCAGCATCTTTCAAAGAAGAAACCAGTCAGTAGCCTCCTCTACTCCCACCAAGGGTCTTTTAACCGCAGCAAACGGCATGATAGGCCCACATTTGGGGTCATGCTGCAAATGGTAGTTGGATAAACCCTTGGGCACATCAAGAATGATAGTCCTCCACATTCAGACATCCAAAAACCTCAAGTGTGTTTCTCACCCCAACTCCATGTTACATGACAGAAAACAATCGAAACCAGGATCTGGCCAGCTTTCAAAGCTAGCACTTTTGAAGCACCGATTGCATAGAGCACTAGCAGAAGAGCAAAATGTTCGATGACGCTGCAAATCAAACTTCATAGGGAATAGCGAACTCACTATAAACAGATACTGGAGGCAGCCGCTCAGCACACCAGTAGCTCCATACGCAGATTTACGTGCGGGCATGTTAGTCGAATGACACAAAGCAAAAAGAGCAGCTTCCAACGGCTCAAAAACTTGCGAGACTTGAAAGCGAGGCTGCTTACAATGCCACCCGTTCACGTTCCGCCCATCATCACGGTCTGTCACTATCCAGCGCGGATCCCCTTCTCCAACTTTTGCCATCGCTCACTTCCAAGGACCTCTCCTACAGTGTTGATGCCTATTGATGTCTATTACCAGGCAACAGATCTGGCCAAGATTTACCAAAACCCTAGATTGACAAGTACAATCTAATGTCAAAGCTCCAGGAGCACAAGTGATCTAGGATGCAAGTAGCCTGCAAATGCAGCTGGCGTCCTCCAACTTGCACCGTCGGTTCCTCAAAAGGCGGCAGATCCCTCGGATGTCTCCCTGCTGCAGGGCCAATGGCAGAACTCTGAGCTACCTGACGGCAGTCTTCTCATTCCCCTGTTTCGTCATCTGCAACCTGCTTGGAAGTCGCTGCTCAAACTTATAAAGGATCGTGCGTCTACGGTAGTCTTTTCAGATTCGTCCGTCTCTGGATTGGAAGTTGGGAACTTGCAGTTTGCAGTCTGCACTTCAAGTTCAAGTTCAAGTTCAAGTTTGTGCAGCTCAGCTTGCTCGTCCACTGCAAATTTTAGGGTTCTGGATTCGTCCAGACATACTTCATATTACACAACTCTTGTCGAATTAGGGCGTTACATGTGGCACAGCTCAGACTACCCGGGGGTTCGATTCAACAACAAACGGGCCCCCCTAAATGATTCTAAGCATCACGTGGGATCGCTCCTGGTGCAACCGCAACATGAGAGCCCTTGAAGTTGCACCTGCATGACATTGAGGGAGAGAACTTCCTACCGGTAACTGGTCTACTACTACCTACCGGTACTTGGTCTTGAAGGCGCGCGCTCTGACCCAACGCAAACTTTTCGTTGAGCACTGATTCAGCATGGGATGTGGGAGGGTGTTGATGGCGCCAAGCAACACACGCAGAAGGTTGTTGCCATCATTGGTAGTACATGCAGTCCTAGATTGATTTCTGAATCAAGCCAGTTGCTCATGAAGAGGCGAAGGCCTATGCTCTCAGGAATATAGGAGAAACCCTAATGTTGGCCGCCGGTGGACTGCTCTGGGAGGATTGTGCAGTCTCATAGCATCCATCAATAGTAGGAGTAGTCCCTTTGTGAGGTTCTTGCCAAAGCCCTGCTGCGCCTGCGCGTAAGATCAAAAGTGAAGGGGGACGCCTAAGTAGTCTGGTTTGGGCCCCAGGCCGGTGCGACAGCAGGGTTGTCAAGATGTGGACCTTCTACGTGGTTGCCATCATCACAGTTGTGGTGATGGACCTCGTCACACTTTTCCACTACGCTTCCCCTAAGGCTGACTGGATGGTTAAGACCGTGGTTGCTTACGCGTGGTTCACAAACCTGTCCATTGTCATCCTGGTACCCATTGATGTCTACACGGTGAGTAATTAATGATCAATGGCACGGGGTATGCTCGCCGAAGCAAGTATATGATTAAGATGTGGAGTTTTGTGCGGAAGCGATCCGTGCTCTGGGAAGCTGTCCTTTGCTTTTGCTGTCATAGAAGGTTGTAATCGCACTCTTGACACGTTGCGCCATGAGATCTCATGGGTGTCATTATTGCGCTTCCCTTGCCGTCTCCAACACAGTGAATGCACGCAAGCCTCCGAAGCAGCCGTTCGCAGGGAACTATGAATGCCTTCATGTTTACTCTGCAGACCCTACACCACGGGAGGTCTAATGCTGTCTCCATCATGTGGAGCACAGCGTACTGGAGCGCCCAAGCGTTAACCTGGTGAGGAGATGTAGTGGCGTCATTGGCAGCGGAAGACTTGTGAAGAAGCAAGTCTGACCCTGGTTTCGCTGGCTGACTCAGCATCGGCAGGTCATTCCTTCCGGCAGTCCTGGCAGTTCTTGTACTCATGAAACACATATGTACACAGACATTGAACATGACAGATCAGCAGACCAAGAGTCAGCGGGTGGTTGACCTGCGATTGCGGATAGGAGCTTGACAGCGGTAGACAAAACGAGTGGCAGGAATGGATCATGGCAGCTCAACGTGGTCACATGCTCTGCAGGCTGATCATCCCCACATTTCAGCATTATGAGGACGCTGGGGACTTCACGGTGGCAAGTCGGCTGAAATATAGCGTCCGGCACAACGTGACTTTCTATGGCAGCGTGGGCGCTGTCGGCTTGGTCGGCCTTGTCCTGCTGATTGCCTCAGGCAAAATGACCCTGTAAGTTTCATCGGGTCCACTGATCGGGACGCTGCATACGACAGACCTGTCAGATGTTTGAGCTCAGGACACCAAAGTGATTTCCCAAAAAGAATTTCATTCGTCACAATTGACGATGGAATCGACTCTTGTTCCTACACAGTCTTTCCTGCACATTCCTGGACCTTAACAGACCTGGCGCCATGGACAGCCTCAAGCTCCTATTTGGATCGAGTGAAGGGCAGCCAACTGTAAAACAGCCTGCCCTGCCGCTTGCACAACGCCAGACTTGAGATCCTAGTTTGATTGACCTCTCATCAAGCACATGTTATTGCAGGAGCGGCATCCAGGGCTACGCGATAGCAGCGTCGAACACTTTCGGTCTGGTCACGGGAGGTCTCCTTCTGGCGTACGGTCTGGTGGAGCTCCCCCGGGGGCTGTGGAGGCATGCGGACCTGAACTTGAGGCAGCGGTGGCTGGCGCACAAAGTGGGCCGGATAGCAGAGAAGCTGGACGAGGCGCATGGGGAGTTATCAACGGCAATTGTGGTAAGCGAACAATCCTCGTCGTTTTATTGGGCAGGGTGGCTCGTCTTGCAAAGGCAACTGAAGCTCCACGAGGCCCTTGGGAGCTGTGGACAGCAATATGGGTGAGGGAGCGGATGCAACATGGACACCGCTGGATTGCAATTGGCGCTCCGCCGGAGGGGCAGCTCGTCATTCAGAAGCTGACAACGGGCTCTTTATCAATCGAAACATTGTACCACAGTCGGAATGTTGCTTGGTGCGCAATCAGCGCTCCCACACTCTGGAGTCAGATCATGCTAGGTACATCGTTGATGCTTTCGAAACGTGATGACTCGAGCTAAGAATTTTCGTTGTTCCTGTGTATGTGCTCAGATTGCTCAGGCAACGTCAAATCAGATGTCGCGGCGGGATCCGCTACGGCCGTACATGGATATGATTGACACGATGGCAGCGGAGGACCCCACTTTCAAACCCACGGGGGGCCGGATCGGAGAGAACGACATGGACTACGACATGAGCATAAAGACTCTGGCGTCCCTGCGGAAGCGGCTGAGGAATGCGAAGGAGCAGTACTACCGGTACAAGAGGTGAGGATTCCGAACTCATTGATACCCCGGTCGAATCTCGGCAGGGGCTCGTAGGGGTGAGGTTTGCAGGAGTTGCAAGCGAGGGGTTTGGTTTTCGAAAGCACTTTCTCCTCCGTTTCGTTGTCAGTTTTATCGACCCACTTCTACGAGCGACACATTTTCGCAGTGACTCAGAAAGCATCCAGCGATATCAAACTCGCAGATCGTGAGTGTCCCCCATGCTTGTATTCTTAGTCGCGCCCTCTCGTTCCTGGATCGACGGTCAAACGAGCGGCCTATGACTAGCGAGGACACTGAAGTCTCTGCATGCCGGTTGCCAGTGCAATCCTTCTGTCAGCAAACAGATCCTCGAGTAGCACTGTGATTCTCCATCCTCTAATCAGCGAAACTTCGCAAAGCCCGCGTGACGTCAGTCCTTTGCCCGCAGTGAGTACGCGGCGATTGTGTGGGCGGCCCTCGAGCTGGAGGACACCATGAAGAACGCGGCTTCGGGGAAGGCGAACGATTACAAGTTCGTCTCGACGATCCGGCCCACTCGGACAGGGCAGTTTGCGGACCTCATAAACCGAGCAGGTAGGCAGTACAATCCTTGCTTTGGTTCTTGGTGGTCTCGACAGCATGTGTGAGAAAAAGGCGGGCTGCGCCGGACAACTCATATTGTCAAGTCGAGGCGCCATCGAACTGCAATCGGGGTTCAACACGACGAAGTTCACTGCCGAAAGGCATTGCGAGCCTGCTCGAGCGTTTGGCTTAGGTCGTCCAGGGCTCGCTACGCCCTACGTTTAGCGAACCGTTTTTTTCAGCGAAGGGTCGTCAAAGCCATCTTGCGTCCTTTGTGCACTTTTGAGCTTTCCATGAGCTTTAGTTCTCTCATACCTCCTTGGTATCGTTTTCGACCCTGGCTGGTTCTCAGTGAGCAAATATATTGAATTCACAGCTGTCTGCCCATAGCTGCAAGTGGTTTCATAAGTTGACATCAATTGTTGCGGAGCTGCAGTCGCTTAGCCCGGCTTGCTTGAGAGTTTTTGCAAGTCGAATCCAGAAAGCTGACCACCATTTGCAAAGCATACTCGGTCAGCTTTCTGGATTCGATTTGCAATGACGCACGCAGAATCGTGCGTCATTGCAAATCCCTTCCAGCCAAGCACCGAACTCTCTTCAGAAAAGAGCCCTCAGCTCATCTCGAATCTGCGGAATCCGTTCTATTGCAGAGTGGCTGTGGCGGTGCGTCCTGCGGTCGGTCACGGTGCAGCTGATGGCGGCGCTGCTGATCATGGTATCGCTTGCGCTCATCTTCGCGGAGGCGACCATTATTACGGACGGCAAGCCGGACCTGTCCGTGTTCAGCCTCCTGATCAAATCGGCCGGAGACAACGAGTCACTCGTCCAGGTGACATGCTCGTCTCGCATCTTTCTTCGTATTTTTTGGGTCGAGTCATTTTGTGAGGGCAAAGGATTTGAGCTGTGGCTGGGTCGAAGCCTCATGATGAAGTCGGCATGCAACAAGGAGACACTTCCAGGTGATGTCAACATGCTTGACGCGCGCCCGCTTTCATTGTTTGGTTCTCGTTATGATTTGAGGGCAGAAAACCCGAGCTGTGGATGGGTCAAACCTGTGACATCTTTAAGACAGGCTGACGGTGTGTTTCAGAAAGGTGGAAGTCTCTGAGCATAAGTAAGCACCGAGCTAGCCTCCGAGATAGCAGGTGCTGTCTTATGGTGGAGCATCTTGGTTGGTCCGGACCTAACAGGAAGACTGGCTTCGCTTTTGCGTTCTGCCGCAAAGGTGCCGGATTCTGCTTCCGAGCGAGCGTTCTTTCGGGACAGAACGTTACTATCTCAAGACACAAGCACTCTGGCGGCGTGTCGGTCTCGTTCCTTGCTTGCGCACTCGTCGAGCTGCCAAGCTGAGCTAAAATGACTTTGGCACACTAGCTGCTCTGCTCTCCGGCCCCTTCTTTGAAATGTTTTTCGAGCTTGGCCTAGGCACGTCAGCTCCCTGTTCAAATCATCCTTGTTCTCTCATGACTGCGGTCGGAGAATAAAAAAAGCAAGAAGAAACCATACAAGAGATAAAACCTCCTGAACCTCTCAGCCAGCGTTCCGCAGATCTTCACGTTCGTCCCCCTGGTGTACATCTGCGTCTGCACCTACTTCTCCGTCTTCAAGCTGGGCATGTTCAGCTTCTACTACCTCGTGCCCAAGCACACCGACGCCGTCAGCCTCCTCGTCAACGCGTCGTAAGTCTTCGACTTGCCACGCAAGCACCGAAGAGAGTCCCTGGTTATCGTCAAGATTCTAAAGATCTGAGCCGTCAGAATACACCCGATTTATCGACAGGAGAGCTGACGAATTTCTCCAGCTGTGCCACAAGTGTTCGCATGCTCGATGCTGAGTATCTTTATACTCCCAGCTCTAGAGCTCAGCAATTGTTTACTGTTTTGACATTTGCTTATATCGCAGAACCTGCGGTTGCTCATTTGCTTTTAGACGGCGCAATCAAGCCAAAGCTTTTCGTCAGAGGAGATGAAGATGAGCATTGTGCAGGCATCCTCACCCGCACTTTTGTCCCGTACTGCAGCCTCACCTGCCGCTTTGCCGCCCCAATGTCGTACAACTTCTTGCATCTCATCCACGTCGGAAACACTGTCTTTGACCAGGTGAGCTTGATATACCACCCCGATGCAAGGAAGTTTTCTGGTGGGATACGTGAGTCCACATCACTATGCTCGTTGCACAGAATGAAGACGGAGCTTGTTCACACCTTACCCTGTACCGATTATCCAGACGCTTACACAAGCACAAAAAGAGAGGAGCGGTCTGTGTACAAAGAACGAACCGAGCAAAGCGTTGTCTTGGCTTTTAGAGTCTGGGCACACCAACAACCCTTGGAAATACACACCCTAAAATCCCTCCTGGGAAATAGCGTAGAACCCTAGGAGATACAAACCCCTGATTTTATTGACCAAAAACAGCTCAAAGACGCGACCCCATGTGGCGTGCAGCAACCGTGTCGATAGCAACGTCTTTCTGACAAGCCCCAACAGCTTAACAGCCAGGATAAAATCACCCGTGACTATCTACATACCTTCACCTCTGAAATGAGTTCCCAAGCTTTCTTTGCCGTGCAGAAAATGGGGCAGATGGGCAACATCCCGGTGCTGGGCGACGAGTTCAACACGTACTTCCCGTTCCTCATGGTCGCCTTCTCGTCCATGATCGCCGCCAACGTGTTCAACCGCTTCCTCGACCTCTTCGGCGGCTCCAAGCGCTTCCACTTTGACGACGAGGACCGGTCCGACGACTTCACTGCGTCTGGAAACATCATCCTGCGGAAAGGTAAAGCGCTTCCGGAAAGCATCCTTCAAAAGGCGGCCTTTTGCATTTCGCCAAAGTGCGCAAAGGGTGATAGGTTTCAGAGCCGTCACTTTACAAACAGCTTGGTCAACAAGGGGAATGAAAGTCGTTACCTCTTGAGAAGGTTATAGACACTCGTAGAGACGTCTTCACTGCTTTCAAGCTTCCCGTGGTCTTTCAGGAAGACCTTATCAGGCACTATTGCACAGGTTGCGTCCGCTGTGTGACCCTTCTAAATTTACGTTTCACTTTATCATTGATCTTGGGCAGTCTGGTTTGGCTATCATTGCGCCTCTCTTATACCGACGAGACCATAAACACCAGTACTTCTTATCAGTCGAGCCCGTTATCGGTATAGCAATTATTGCCTGAAAAGCTCACTGAGCGTTTTTCTCTTCGTGTTGTCAGAGCGTGCGTCGCTGGAGCGGGGCATGACGGTGGGCGAGAGCGTGATGCCCCTGGCGCGCAGCATGGCAAACGGTGACGTGGAAGCAGGCACAGCGGCCCCCGCATCCAAGTCGCCCCCTCGCAAGAAGGTCAGTTCCGCCGTCTTAACGTTTGGTCGCCATAAGCGGTACAATAATTCATCGCGGTTTTTGCGATAGGACTGGGGACAGGCTCTGCAGTCGCAACGGATGGAGCTAGTAACCGTTTCGATCTGTGTAAGCAGACCGACAGCCAATTGTAGCTCGATCAGTGATTTGCCAGCTGTAGGCTTGAGCTTCTTCCTTGAAACTGACGACTGACTCCGCACTCACAAGCTACAGAGACAGTGGCGATTCTTGAGGGAAGAAAATCGATGCGACAACTGCTTTACCTTATGAAGAGATTGAAGAGATTGATTTCCGAAGGCCTGGGTTGATCCGAATCATTAACCCGCCCTTCACTCACCACCACGTTTTCTCTCTACGTCTTCAGAGCGCCTCAAAGTCCATCTCCCCGTCCCCTTCCACCTCCCTCCTCCAAAACCCGACCCTCACGCCCCCCCGCGACACCCAAAACCCGAGGCGGTACGTACCCCCCAGTCAACGGCCGGAGGGAGGCCCCGGGCGGCCTGGCAGTAGGGGCAACAGCAGGCCTACGAGCCCGGGGGGAAATGGCCGACCGCCACTTCCGGGCAGACCGAACGCTTCGCCTGCCCGGGAGATGCAAGACGTAGTCGGGGGGCCGGCGGGGGCGCTGGGGGCGAGCATGGCGTCGCGGTGGGGCAACTTCAAGGGCAGCCTCACGAAAGGGATTGACCAGGTAAGGAGAAGGGTATGTGACATGCACAGGAAGGGTGCGGTTATGGACCAGGGCGTTGCGTTTTGTCGGACCGCTGCCTGAGAAGCGGCTCATCTGCTTGCCAGTGACCGTTTTTATAGCGAGGCCGCGTAGAGTATTGTTCGTCGTGGATATTGGCAGACCTGTTGCCAGACCGTGCTCTTTTAAGCATACTTCTTGAAAGCCCTCTATCGGGGTCTACAAGCCTCGACGCTTCGAATAATCTAGGCAGTGTCGAGAAGATGGTTGTGAAAAGGAAACTGACACCTGTCCGTTGGTCGTTCGGCAGATGGGTTCCGGCCTGTCTACGGTGGCCGAGAAGCTGCGGGCGAGTCGCGAGCGGATGCAAGGGAAGCTTCCGGAAACGCAGCAGCAGGCGCAGCCACTGACGACGTCGGCACGGCCAGCGAGTCCCGCAGCCACCTTGGATAACATCTTTGCGGGGCTCGGCGCACGCACAAGTGAGCATCTTCGCAAGACTCAACCGGGAATCTGCTGATGCCACGTGCTTCACGTCACGTCAGATCGGTGAAGGAGTCTCTGAAGAAGCTGCTCTTTGCTCAGCGTGTCAGGCTTTGTGGACTAGAGGAACTGACGGTCCCTTGACAATTGTTGAATGTATTATCCACCTTTTCGAAAAGTACCCGAGTCAGAAACAGCTTGTTGAATTTAGTTGCTTTTGAGAACAGTGGGGAGCAGTCGAAGAGTCGAAAATCTGCAAGCGGCCACTGTAATAGCAGATTCCGATGCTCATTGACATCTGCCCTTACGATTTGGATGCTTATTATTGTTGCAGCTGTTGAGGACGAGGAGGATGACGTCAACCTTCTTGACAAGTCGAAGCCCCGTTCCGGATGGTAGAGCACACTGAGCACGGAGCTATGGTTTTGTAGACGGGCACTCTTACAGCCAATGTCGTATCTTGAGTTACAGATTAATCATGTACCATGTGAATCTCTAGTCTAGGGTCTAGACAGAATTAGGAGACTGTTGACGTACGTAGAAGATCTTGGTTACTCTGAATAGTACTGACGTGTTCCTGTAACGTGCTATTGATCGCCGTTAAGCTGTTTACGGCGGTCAGCTTTCAAGCACAACATTTGAGCCGGGAAAATTTGCCTCGTTATTCGAGTCGAAGATGAAAAGCTCCGGCCACTGGCAGTCACGATTCCGCCATGTTTGCGCCTTCATATCCGTTCAACTATAAGACTGGTGCACTTCCTGTTCAGGACCTGATTGATGCATCCGACCATGTCGGACGAAAATGGCTGCTTGTTATTTAAGTTGGTGGACAGGCACTGCATGATTGAAAGCAGTTTCGAGTGAGGTATTAATATAGATCTGAGTGCAGCTGGCCCCCGTTAAAGCTACTAAGTGGCACGGAAATCTAGAATAACACATGTATTGATTGCATGCACCCTGGATTGCCGGCTCGCGGATCATTCGATCATTAGGCATGCGCGCATATCACTGCAGTGACCTGACAGCTGCCCGCGCCTAGTATAAGCGGACTCAGCTGCAGCGCCGGCATGTTACTAGCCTTCAAGTTTTGACAGAACGAGCTCTGGTCATTCTTGTCGATCAGAGACGACAAACATTTCATCTCGTGAAGCATGCCAGGCAGCTTGACGCAAACTTGGTTAGTATGTGCTAGCTTCGATAGTGCACATACTGCATCAGCGCATGCTGACGAGCGCGCTTCATTCCGACGGCTCGGGCCCGCCGGTCAGGCTACTTGGTACACGCCGATGCTGATTATATCTTGAGAACCACGGGCTCGCGACGACTCGTTTAGTAGTGCGCATACCAAGCTATCTTGGTAAAACAAGTGCAAGGCTGTCTAGGCATTCGTTGCTACTCACACTCGAGCGCGCCCCCAGCAAACAAGACAGCATTACGACAAAAAGACGACCAAAAAGCAGGCAAACTTCGCGGCCGGCAAAGTGGGGGCAAAGTCTAGTAGAAATGATCAAGTCTGCCCAAAACACTTCAGATTGGATGTTTTGGTGGGTGTTGCCTATATCGTACCTCGCGCACAAATGGGCGTGCTCACGGTTGAGTTGATTGGAACCTTTGCTGACGTCCGACGGTCGACGTCATACTTGTCCGTGCTCGGAAAAACAACAGACAACCGATTCAAGATCGTCACGTGGGGAAGCGGGCCCGGCCAAGCGGTACTTATACAAAGATTCCAAGAAAGATGATAATAAGCCAAGATGATGATATAAGCTCCGACTAAGACTAAGTTATCCCTAACCCAAAAGTTACCTAGCTGCTCCGCACTCATACCCACCCTAACCACGAAAGCAACTGTACCTGCTACCCGTCCCAATACGTTTACCTCATGATCATTGTCTCGGCTTACTGTTATCTTACTTGAGTTCAATTCTTATACACCCTCTGGCCGGGGAGGTTGACGCCACCTGGCAGGCATGTAAAACCCTGTTGCTTCGGCTGGTGTCGCGACCATACTATTCGGGTATTAGAAAATAGTGACATTGAATTCAGAATCAAAAGGGTCAATTGAAGCGGCGCTGAACAGAGTCGACTCGGGGTGAGAGAGATACGGGCTGGAGAGACGA
>DF237489.1:0-16566 GCA_000708835.1 Klebsormidium nitens
ATCTGAGGAAACTCATATCAAAGTTCTTCAGGACGATATAAGGAATGTTGTTGATATTGTTAGCAAGAGTGTCCAAGAGAACCGAAAGGTGGATGGGTTATTGATGATGCTATGCATGTCGAAACAGAGGGCATGGAGCAAAGGGCTGTCCGAATATCCTACAAAATCAGTCACGATTGAATTTTGTCGAGTTATGCCGTGCGCTACTCGGCTATTGCCGGTCCTCATCGGGTCCGGCGGAACGCATAGAACTCTGAGCTCAGAGACGCTAGTCACGCCGATCACCGGCGCTCGCTCCAGTTATATCTTCCCGCATCTAGCCATGCAGAACAACTTAGGCGTATCCCGGCTAGACCCGCGATTACCCACTCACTTAAATGCCACGTCATGGCGCAACAGAATGGTGCTTGCTCAAGGGATAGTCATGGATAGATACAACATAATAGCACGTGCAACCCACATCATGCTATGAATTCTCACACATTGCTCCGGCCTCCCAATAACTCGCACACCAAGAATGTAGGCACCCATGCTCAGCCCGTCATACTCACATCACCGGAGACGAAGCTCCACACCAATGCACCACGGCTGCTGAATGCTCAGATCCTTCTCATATGCTCGGGCGCCATGTTGTCCTTACAAGGAAGCTCGAGGAGAACTTGCAACTTGAGAAGTGAGTCACACTACTCTGGAAGCAAGTAGTATACTAGCACTACCACTTGGCCGGAGGTGAAACCACCCGGCTACAGATCTACACTCGACCGGAGGTCTGGCTACCGGTCGGAAGTCAACTATTGTCAACCCTAGCATGTGGCCACCCTCGTGTGACCTAGCCTAGTCACTGGCTATCGTCCTATGTCGGGGGACCTCCCTCGTGCGAACCCGACAGGCCACCGGAGCCTCGGAAACCTCGAAACCCCCGCGTGGATGACACCTGTCAGCCGCCCGCCTTACGCTACCGGACCGCGGCCGCATGCGCCCAACGTGTTATGGCACGGGCTCCTCACGGCATGGCAGTTAATCTAAAGATCGTCAAGCAAGTGTAAAGAAAAGGCCGAAATCAAAGTGCCAGTAGAAAAGAGGGTCAGGTTAAGAGTGTCAAACGCTTTGGCGTTTAATCTAGACATGCGCCAAAGGGATGGTCAAGTCCAATATAAGGTAGTTCGGTAGACACAATGGTGGGCTTCCACGTGACCCACCCATCCTTCCAGCTCATTCAAAAGGCTTCCGCTGCCTTGATATAGGCCCAGACGGTCGAAGAGGATACCGGAGTGAAGGAGCTCCATATGATTCTAAAAACTTCATCGATGTCCGCTGTAAGTAAGATGCTAGCATAATAAAGCCGAGTCAGAAAGTGACAAAAAATCCATTAGCCATGTAGCAGAAGGGTAGTTGTCATGCATAGACGTCGCAGCTACTGCACAATTGGGTCTTGTGAAAGGCCTTATCTACTTGTAAAACCGTATAGTTAATGGGTGAAGGGTCACATTTGAAAAGGCAAGATGTAGCGCTCAATTTCATTCATGGTTGAGGGCAAGATGCCGTCCTGCCGCAGAAGACACTTAGGTGCGGAAGCTAACACCAAGACACGAGCCAGCACATGATAACATAATGCAGCAGCCTGTCTTAAGCGCCTCAGACGCACGCTTCAAATTGAGACATGGTTGCTAATCTTACAATCTCTAAGTCATGGATTCTCTAAGCTAGCGAGTCTTCATGCTTAAGCCGCACGCGGCCGGCCGCGACTTGGACTCCAGCTGCCGGGTGAAAATTTTCCTGAATTCGTGATAATGGCGGGATGGCAGAAGTGCACGGGGACTTTCATACCTGCATGCTTCAGCAGATTGGGCATTGGGCAGTTGCAAGGCATATTACTGACTGAATGCAGGCAAACCTGGCCGCCAACCCCGGCCGCAAAATGTTGACGGTTGGCATCGGCGCGCGGCCGCGCTTAATGCAGCAAACAGAATGCTGAGTGAGGACGCTCTAGGCATGCAGCTGATCGCAGCGCTTTGTTGAAGATCAAACGGTCTTTCCATACTTTTTGCCCTAAGTTTGAAAGAAGCAAAGGAGGAACACGATGATGGCTACTTTGACGGTGTGGATCCCACATCTAATGTGGTCTTAGAAAGGCTTCTACAGATGCATGCATGACACAAATTGAGGAAGAATGCGATTCTCGCAGAAACTTTTAGGGACTTTCTACATATGGCATGGCTCATGATAGCGTATGAAGGGTGTCGTTACCCGTAGTTCGTGCATGTGACGACGTGAAGTGACCTATACTTTCGAATTTTTCAAAACAAAATATGAAGATCATGCCATGTAATAATTATGCATAGTTTGATGAATCAACATTGCCCGCAGAAAACACAGTTAGTGAGTGGTGTTTGTTTAGTTTACTTAGATAATCAAGGACTACGCAGGCTAACTGCATCAATAAAGCGGTCTGACTCTTATTTAGACGTTTCGAACTCAAAGTGTGCGAATTAGATATCTAGTTGAATGGGCACGAGTCCCACGACAGTTCGCCACATAAACTATCGGCAATTGTTTTTGTATAGGCATTTTTTGCCTTAGCCAAAGTTTTGCTGTGTGCAGAAAGAGAGAATGCTTGATGTTTTGGTAGGGTACAATGTATAACGGGTGAGGCTTGGCGATGTACATTCCAAGCAAGCCGCATATTGTCAAAACTCGGACCGAATACTTTCAAATAGTTCCTGGATGAAGCTTACACACGTAAGACCCTTACCCGCAAAACTTTGACGAGTATAGTGCGAAGGATTTGGAAGCACATTAGTATGCAAAAACCTCGAAAGTGGTAGAATTACTCGCGATACTAACATGGGTACACCCCTATTAGCCAGGAAACTCTTGGTTGCATGGTTGCATTTGCTTCGATTGGCAAAACACTTACAATCACACAAATTTTAAGGTCACAAGCTAGCTAGCCTGCCAATACAAATCACTGAGCAAAGCTAGATCTACCAAAAGATGTGCCAAAAGAGGTGTTGAGAAAGAGATGATGAACGGTTGACAACTTCGACAACTTGTTCATGTGCAACAGAACTTGGACTCCCAACCCGTTTTGAATTGCCACCAAGAGATCGAGGGTTTCCATTGGTTATTCTTGCATGAAACTTTTGAAGACACTGTCCCATTAGAGTGATTATCTGACCTTAAATGATTCAATGATACACTTGTTGGACTCAAACAATGTTCGACAATGTCCTGACATATTTTGGTGACTTATCCACCCGAGATTCGTGGGAAGCCATTTGACTTTGAAAGAGACTCAAAAATACGTAGTAAATCTGACTAGACTGAACCTAACTGACGATTCTTCGTCTATGTGTACGGTCCAGATCGATCTTCTGTTCTTTCACGGGAATGCTCATCTTGCACGTAGTCACATTCTCGAAACCTTGACGTTTCTATGTTGAAGGACCGGCGGGAAACAGAGCTTCGACACTGCAAAACAAGACATCTTGCTTTCATTCTCAAGAACGACCGTGGACTTCTCACAATTCGCCTGGTTTGTCAGGATGTGACCCACAGCCGATTAAAGACGAGGGGACCCACAGCAACCACTCGAAGTAGCTAATAATCAACGCTGCAAAATACTTATCATCCATCTTTGTTCCTCACCTTGAGCCCAGCTCGGCAATGATCTCGGTGGTGGTGGTGCTCCGCTTGTGCTTCCCAAAGGCCTCCCGCGCAGCGTACCTCGTGATGAGGGACCCTGCAATACCTGCCGCGATGCCCGGGTTGGACGAGAACCTGCACCACAGCAAGGCGCCCGTGAGACAACAGCAACGGCAAGTGTACGGGCCCTGGGACGTGCGTGGCCCTGCCTTCAAGCGGTGGAACACCTGGCTGGGGTGGTGCAAGGGGACAAGGAGCGAGGCCAGGAGTGGGGGGCAGAGCCAGGAGCGCTTGCACCCTCCGTAGCTGGAGACAAGAGACAGGGCCGGCGCCGCTGTACAGGCTCACGTTCGCGAGAAGAATTGGAACGCGTCCGTTCCTTGCTCCGTCTGCTGCACGAACTGGCGCGCCCACGCCATGAAGATGGCGATGCTGCATGCGCACGCCAAAGCAGCACGAGTCAGCGGCAGAAGCAAGCCGACAATCCATCTCTGCGCAGGTCGCCGGCACCAACCCGCTGCAAGCTGAGCTGACCTGACTGGACGAGCAAGCAGTGCACGCCTGACTCTTAGCGACCCCCCCCAAATGCGTTCACTGTCAGTGCTGCTGCGCCCTGCGGCCCTTGGCGCTGCCTCACCTGCCGGCCATGATGTCCCCCTGGCCGCCCACCCTGCGCGGCGACCCAAACTCGCCGAACGCCTGCACCGTGTCCCCGTCGCTGACCTGGTCGGCGGGGCCCTTCTGGACCACCGTCACATGGCCCAACCTGCAAATGCCGCACCAGTCAGCACAACCAGAACCACATCATCACAGGACGTCGCCAAAAGGGCACTCCTTGCCTGGCAAAGTGCTGATGCAGGCAGAGGCGTGAGGCGCGAAGAATCCTCCCGAGGTAAAGCACCAAGTTTTGGCAAGGCGCTTTTTAGGAGAGCCCGTCTGTGTCCCCGTTTGTCCTCGACACCGTTCTCCCCTCAGATTCCCATTCCCGGGGCGGCCTCACCTTGCGGCAAGGTCCCTGAGCTGCTGGCCGGTGTCGGTCTGCTGGTGCTTGTAGTCCGGCCCAAACACCTTGTCCACCAGGCGGCGGTGCTCGTTGGGGTTGGGCGTCAGGATGGCCAGCCGGTAGCCCTGGATCAGCGCCGGCTCCTGCGTCGCCAGCCACAGCCCGTCCTGCACACCGCGACACGCAGGTGGGCCACCCATCAGGCAAGGCCGATAGTGCTCACGGGGAGCTTGGCCTCGCAGCAGAAGGAAGCCACGCTGTCAGGACTCAAGCACGTACTTGCGTCCGCTTCGTCGGTTTCACAACTATAGACCAAACAATGAGGGCCCCTGAACGACGTTGAAAGTGCACTTTCGTTAGACGTCCAGTCGCACCGGAAGGCAAGGCTGAGGCACAGAAGCAACGCCAGTGATGAGCGGCTTTCTGAGAGGAGCAAAGAAGACAACAAACGCGGTTGTTTGACATCGGCAGGTATGCCTCTGTGCCTCGGCCCCCCGGCGACCGGGGGTGCTCACCCCATCCAGGACCAGCGGCAGCTCTGCGCTGCGTGCCTCGCGGATGACCTTGGCCACAGTGCGCAGCAGCAGGTCGTCACGGCCCAACCCGGGGCCCACCACGAGGCAGTCAAATCGCGGCAGCCACTCGCGGATGGCGCTGAACGCCTTCTCTGCCACCTGCTCGCGCTCCTGCGCACTGGCTGACCTGGGGGGCAGGAACGGAAGAGGGGGGGGATTTACTAAAAAGTGAGCGCGGCGGCAGCTGAAAGACACCCTGCGCTGATCACGGGCTAAAACAGGCAAGGCAAACGCCCCCTACTGGAAGTGAATGGTTTTGAGAACCTTCGCGGATTTTCCATCATTCTGGCAGCAGGAATAGCAATCAGTCTTGGACACGAGCCAGCCCCAGGGGAATCACCCAGCAGAGCTGCTTGCCATGCAGCCCGCTTGGCTGTGCGGCTTGTGGCTGGGCCTCACTCATGTTCGTACGACTCCTCGAGCACCGGGTGCACAATCAGCTCGGGGCTGTAGCTCTTGATGACAGTGCCGGCGCCCTTGGCACAAAAGACGTGGGACAGATCCGCGCCAATCTTGAGGGCGGAGATGGCCGCAAAGAAGGGCGCGCCCGTGTACTCCCGGCAGCCTCCCAGCACCGCAACCTTGCCTGCAACAGCGCAAGCAGGCAGGGCACAGCAGGGCAGGTCAGGCGGGGCGCAGCAGACAGGACTTCTGCCGGGACGCGCACCTTGCCTCCTCAGTTTGTTAGCTAATGGAAACAACCCTCCTGTCCTACATGGACAAAATCAGATGGTGGCAGTAACCAAACGAGACCCAGCTGGAGTTTTCACTCACAGGTGGGCCAATAAGCTGGACACAATGGTGGTGGTGGCTCTTGGCCCCAGCATGCAGCCGAAGCAGGCATGCACAGAAGCCGCTGCGCGCAAGAAAATCAAATGCAACTCTGAATTGCCCTTTCAAGGTTACAGATACATCCCAGCTCCAGTCATGCAGCATAGGCGAACAGGGCGCGGCGCCTTTTGCAGTGATGATCCAAGGGGGAATCAAAGCAGTGCAGCAACCGCCGCCACTTGCCTGCCTGGCCCTTGTGCTTGGTGGGGGCCAGTGCCGGGACAAAGGCCCGGATAGCCGACACCACCTGCTCCAGGTTGCTCCACGACATGGGGCGGACAAGCGGGCAGCAAAGGGTGGAAAAACGAACGTGCAGCCACGAGAGAAGGGCGTTGCGACAAAAGGTGCCGGCCCGATGGTGGTTTCTGAATCCACGCAGTCCCCCATTGTGGGCGCATGCAGCTGCTGAATCATTGAATGCTGCCCGCGCTAGCTGCTTCCGCCTCCTACTACCGTACTAGCTATCTCAGAACTAGGAATCGGATAGGTTTCCAGACCGGGACCGCGGTAAAGAATGCCATGCGGCACTGCAGCTCTAATTTCAAGTGCTGTAGTCCGGAGGGCTCCTCGCCTGCCACCTCATCTTTTTAGCTCTCTCTCGGTGCTGCTCATTGGTTCTTGCTTGTACATGTAACATCTTATACACACCAAGGTTGAACTTAACAGTTTGAAACCCTTCAATAAAGACGTATTCTGGCGCCACGCCTAGTTGTCCATTGTCAAGTTTCGTGAGCTCTACCATTACTAAGCCTCAGGCTCTGAGTCGGAGTCTAGGCTCTCTACTCTTGGGGCCTTCGGCCTGATCGAGGCTGAAAACGTCTACGTTGTGCTCAGCAATCAAAAACTTGAAAAAGGAGCAGTTGAGCTATTACCTGCAACGCGAAGCTCCCCTTTCCCGACGTGCAGTAGAAGAGGTGCTCTCAGCCATTCAGGATGTCGTTCAATCCACTCGGAGCAGAGGCGTTCAACGGGGATGAGGTGGCTCCTTTCTTTGGGTTCCTGGGAGCAGCTTCTGCCCTCATCTTCGCCTGTAAGATGCTGCACATTCAACATAGAGGATCTCATGTGCCAATTGATTCCTGCAGGATGCATCTTAGTTGATTGTATCATCTGGTCAGCGAATTTACTCAATTGAAAGATCAGGAGTCAAGAGCACTGTGCTATTCGCGATTTGATTGGCAAATCTTATCTGACGTACCGGATTGCACAGTCAGCTCAGATGGACATCTGCTCAAGAGGTTATTTTCTAATGTTCCAGCTTGGGTTGTTTTTGCGACCAGAATTGATTGGCAGCTTTGCACATCTTTCCTTCATCTGGCATAGTCTCTTGCTCTGGAGTACATGCGATTTTGTCCTTGCCATGTACAAACACTGTCTCTTGGATTCCATCAAAGGAACAGCTCAGGGTTTGCCTGTATCGACCAAAGCAGGAGCTTTGCTTGCAAGTTTTGAGATTCTGATTGAGTTAGCTTCAATGTTAACCAGAAGATTGTCTTCCATTTTGAAAAGGCTTTTCAAAGCAGGAATGTCAATGTCTGATGTTCATAGACTGGGCGAGGTCTGCTCAAGCAGGTACAGGTGTACGCACACAGCGGTTGCACAATCTGACATTGTTGATGAAAAGCGATCACAATCTTTAGCAACCTCCCGTCAATTTCACAAATTGAAAGCAGATAGCATACAGATCCTTTTTGCATCTGAGATCCAGACGAATGTATTTGACTTCGTCCAACCCTGAGCATGTTTTCGCAGCACAAGTTCTGCTTTTCCGTTTGCTTCCGAGCCACTTGCCCGGGCATGAGGCCAAGATGTAGGGTTCTATGCTGCACAGTACACGAAACAGGGACTTCCATTAGGGTGTTGCCTTCTTTGGTGATCAGCTGTCTTAACGCTGTCTCCTGCTACTCAGAGCCCCAGCCACTGATGCTTGCTGCTCCGCGCAGGTGCTGGCGCTGCGTATGGCACTGCCAAGAGCGGCGTGGGTGTTGCGTCCATGGGCGTCATGCGGCCTGAGCTGGTGATGAAGTCCATTGTCCCCGTGGTTATGGCGGGAGTCCTGGGAATCTACGGCCTCATCATCGCCGTCATCATCTCCACCGGCAGTATCCTCGCCAATGCCCTTGTTTGCTTCTGATTCATATCC
Organism: Klebsormidium nitens; assembly: GCA_000708835.1. Taxonomy (NCBI): domain Eukaryota; kingdom Viridiplantae; phylum Streptophyta; class Klebsormidiophyceae; order Klebsormidiales; family Klebsormidiaceae; genus Klebsormidium; species Klebsormidium nitens. The sequence goes on from DF237489.1 coordinate 8,198, forward strand.
TGCACATGTCAAACCTCCAGAAGGCTGCTAGCAGACTCGCGGTTCAGTTGTTGATGATCTATGCAGTTGCTGAAACAGCATTCCTGTTATCCTCCTTGAATTACCCTCTAACAGTCAACCCCAAGGCAAAGCCGTACTACCTCTTCGACGGCTACGCTCATCTTGCATCTGGCCTGGCTTGTGGTCTGGCTGGCCTGTCTGCTGGGATGGCAATTGGAATAGTTGGTGACGCAGGTGTCAGGTAAGACAATTAGCTAGCCGAAGAGAATGCAGCAGTGTGAAGCTGCAGCATTCTGAGATTTAAGCGTATGGCTAAGGAGGGTTCATAATGGTGTCACAAGTTACTTTCATTTGTGTTTGAGCTCCTAGTCCTGGTTATGCTGTTCTTTCCAATCTTGCTTAGTAGCGTCAGCTTGCTGCTCTTGTTGACTTGCATCGGCTGCTGCTTACTCACATTTGAGGCGAAAGGCTTGTCGTTCTCGTATTGCCAATTCATATTGTACTGTCTGCTTGTGCAGGGCGAATGCACAGCAGCCGAAGCTGTTTGTTGGAATGATTCTGATCCTCATTTTCGCTGAAGCTCTTGCCCTTTACGGACTGATCGTGGGTATCATCCTGTCTTCCCGTGCTGGGCAGTCGCGAGGTTAGCAAGCTTCTTTGGTGTCTTGTCTGATCAGGGAACAATCTGCTTCATTGCGACGCAAAGCGCATCTTTATCATGGACAGGACTCATGGGAAGTCTGAGGTGTTAAACCGCGCTGTACATGTTGAACAACAATATCATTTGATTGAAGTGCTGACTCTTGGCACAACTTGAAAAAGTTGCTTAAATACGCTCAAGTTCTGTATACTCACGCCTTGGTTGAAGCTCAAGAGCATCTTACAAAAGAGGGATGTGAATAGACTCTGCGTCAATTTGCAAGTACAATTGTCTCAGGTCGGTGATTACATCATGCTCAATTCATATGTTGATTTCTGGTACATTTTTGTGAAGGCGTCATGTTGTGGAAGCATGTGTGGAAAGAGTCTGACCTAGAATGGCCTTTGCGCATGGGGTAAGCTGAAAATCACCCTCTGGTGAAGCGCCGCATTGCAATCTTGTGCCGCTTCTTGCATATCATTTAGCAACTTAACCTCAGCTAAATGCATTCCAGTCGTTTGTTACGCAATGTTGGACGTGTTTCTCTTTGCATGTGCCATGGCCGTCAAGGAACACACTTATGTATGCACATGTGCCTTGAGAAGCCTTGTGACGCACACATCCATCGAATGGGCCATGTGGCAAAAGCGGATCCTGAAGATCGATCCCGCGTTAAACCATCAACATGTGTATGCTCCTCTCCACCAATACAACATCAATAATACAAATGGCAGATCGCGAGCCGGTTGGAAGCAGATTCTAGCATGCACCACTTGCTGTCCAAGATAGCAAGAATGATGTTCCATGTACCTGAAGAACAATTCAGACACAATTGCCTGTTCCGTCTACCATGGCCTTCAACAGAAATCTAGCTCTGGATAAAGAGATGGTGATCGACAAGATCATCATGTATATGGTCACATGCTAAGAAGCATACTGTATTTGAAGACAGCTTTTGAACACTTGCTTTATGTCTTATTCGATCATCTCGTGTTCATGACCTCGCAGCCAATGCGGCCGGCCATGAGAAGGCTTCTCGTGAGTCATGAACATACATATGATTGTATGTAATGTGCGGATGATGATACAAAGACACAGACGGTCACCTGGCACCCTCCAGCTTGTGGTAAGTCATCTTAAGTTGCACTCGCTGCTCAACCCAATGAGGCTCAAGTCCCCACAACCTCTACAGTCCCAAGTCAGGAGCAAAGTTGCATACCACTTCTAACTATTGGACTTTGATGATTCTACATTGGCACACTACCGCTACACGAATGCCAAAGCTGCTCCCGAAAACAAGCCAAATAAGTCGACGTCTTGCAACATCGTAACCAGATAAACATAAATAAGCCTTTTGTAGCCTGGTGGTATAAGATGAGCCAGCTTCATTCTCAAGCTACACCTGATGGCAGGGTGCTCATCCTCCATGGCCACTCCCGGCTCCTCTAACAACACGGTTGCCAACCGATCAGCTTACCGGTGACTAGACCCACAACTGCCTACACTACTGACTGGTTGCGACGACCTATATGCAAAGCTAATGCACTTCGACGGCAAGGTCCAACCAGCTGGACCTGTTAAGCCGCCATACCCACTCCAACACCTCAGGCATTCCGCAGATCGATGACCTCGCTGTGGTGGTGAATTGCATTGGCCTCCTCGCTGCCCCTCTGTGTGCATGTGGCACCCCCTCTCTGTCTCCTTGCCACGCCCCCCGCACAGCGCTTGCTGCGCTTGCGCCCTTCTTCTGCCCCTCCCTGGCACAGAGAAGCGTGCCCGTCCACTTGGTACAGCTCGGTGAGGGATCGCACCTTCTGACTCTGTTGTGGGCCCCCTGGATGCCCTTCCATGGGACACGGGACCGGCTCCCCCACCAGGGGGCTGCTTTCACATGCCAGCACACTCTGATCCCTTGCAGCGAGCCCCTGTGCCTCTGCTTCTCCTCTGTGAGAAGCAGGGCCATGCTCCGCCCCATCCTCAGGCTGCCCACTCTTACGGTCCCCCTGCGCAGCCTCTACCTTCCCCTCCCCCACCTCCAGGCAAGCAGCCCCGCCCGCACTCTCCCGACCTGTACTCGCACTCTGGGCAAGGGCATCGACGCTGGCAGCAGCTTGACCATTCCAGGACATCTCGTGCATGGGGCAATTGTGGGCGCTGCCTGCCTCGGGGGCCTGGGACCAGCCTGCGGAGCAGCAAGGCGGAAGCGAGAATGAGCTACCAGACAAGGAGGGCCAGCGGCAACACTCTCGATGCGTTAGGCCATTTATGGCTACTTGGCGCCCAAAGCCTATATATTGACCTGTTTTTGATGTTTCTCGCTGTAGCTGGGAGACATGCCCAGCCCGCGGCCGTGGGAGACACTCGTCCCCGGAAGCAGCCTCTCATACTGGACGCGGCAAGCAGGGCCATTGAAGCTGAGCCAAACCAGCATTGTGACATTCAGCTTGCAATGCAGTGATTCGAAATGCGGGGTATGCAGTACCTGATGTGAGGCACGGCGCCGTGAGGTCCCCCCCCAGGAAGCCGTCCCAGTCCTGACCGTGGGGCGCCGCCAGCGGGTCCTCCAGGTCCAGCTCGTCGTCCACGGCAGCCAGGCCCACCGGGAACGCGTCTGCATGCATCGTAGCAAGGAATCAGGGGCACAGGGGCGTACGTCCTAGTGCAACCCATGCTGTGCCAGAGGGTGAGCATGACGAGCATGATGGCAAAGGTCCAGCATTTGACACCAGGAAAGCGGCCCACCACAGACTCCTGCGAACAACACCGAGCGCGCTGTGGAGCACCCTCCAGGAGTGCTGCTCTCTCCCAGAGTGCGGCGCCCTGACCTGCGGCGGCAGTACACAGCTCGGTGTGGTCGTCCGCGAGGTAGCTCTGGATGGCCAGCTCGTCCGCGGACAGCTGGCGCTCCGGGGCGGGGCCCTCTCCGCCAAAGAGGTCCTCCATCAGGCCCGGCCCCCGCTTGCCGCTCTCCTTGGGCACAGCCTCGCTGTCCGCAGCCCCCTTCGGCGCCTCTCCGGGCAACTGCCCTGCCACCAGCGCGGCCTCCCCCGCGCGCGCCTTGCTGGTCAGTAGCACGGACATGCCACCGTGGGGCATCGGGTACGCGGTGAGGCCGGGGAGGGACGCGGGGAGGGAGTGGTACGCCGGGTCATCGTGCAGCAGGGGCGAGGAGCCCGGCGCGTGAGGGATGGCAGCTTCCCAGGCAGAGGAGTCCTTGATTGCGTCAAGCAGGTGAAGCGTGGAGTCACAGCCATAGAAAGCCCCCGTCCCCTTGGGAAGGTCGTGGTGCCAGGCAGGGGGTGTCGCAAAGGGCAGCCCTGAGGCCCCTTCAGACGGGGACACCCGGCCCGCTTGCTCTGAGGTCATGGTGGAAGTGAATGTAGGGAGGGGGGGCAGGAGGCTGTGCTGCTCGGCGTCGCCAGTAAACCTGGGAGCTGGAGCGGGGAAGAGGGGGCGGCTGTCGCTGGCGGAGGGCACGGCCAGCGAGGTGTGCTCGAAGGCGCCCAGGAAGCTGGCGGGGCTGCCGTTGCGGGACACGCCGGCGGGCCAGGAGCAGTCGCTGGAGGAGGGCAGGTCCAGCGCGGGCAGCGCGTCGGACGCCAGCAGCATGAGCAGGGTGGAGGGGCCACCCTCGGGCCCCGCCTGCAGGCCAAAGCTGGCCAGGCCCCCGGAGGCGCCGTTGAGGCGGGCGTTGAGGAGCGCCACGGCCGCGTGGCCAATGCGCAGCTCGGAGCCCTCGAGGGTGTGGCCCAGGCTGACCGACAGGATGTGCGCCATGTCCGCCGAGGCTGCCACGCCGCATGCCTCGCACGGGCTCACAGCAACGCCCTTGTTGCTGTAGGCGGCTTCAGCAATCTGTGGGGGGGCGGCAGGCAGCAACGAGCATTTAGGCAGGGCTCTGGCCAAGCAAGCACAGCGCGCAGCGGGAATGCTGCAAGAGGCGAGGGCAGGTGCTGTCCCCGGTGGAACAGGTGAACCAGAGGGCTCCGGCAGAAGCCCATACACCCATCATTAACCAGCATGCCATCTGACCCTGCCCAGGTTTTGAACCGCCTGAAGGGTTTTAGTAGCCCACAACAAGCAAACCACAGCAAGAAAGTCAAGAAACAACTCTGCTAACCACCCAATCAGGAAACCCTGCTGATGCAACTCACAAGATGCAGCTCACAAGTGACAGCTTCTACCCACTCCACAGCGTTTGAAGCTCTGGCAAAAAGAAGGACGGGTAACTGCAGGCTCTGGTTCGTGCCTTCCCAAAAGTGCGGAAGAACCGGAAGGCGCCACTTGTTCTCCTACACATGGCAGCGCAGCAACAAGCATGCAGATCTAGGTGTCTTCCCGGCCCCCCTCATGATCCCCGCCCTACCTGCTCGAGGATGGAGCCTTTCAGCGGCGCGGCCCCTCGCACCACCTTGCGCACCTCCGCCACAATGCGCTCCAGCAGCTCCTGGGAGTGGTCCCCACATGGCGGCGGCGACCCCAGGGATCCCCCACCAGTCCCGCCCTCCAGGCACCCTTCCTCAATTTTGAACCTGGGGCTTGCTGCGGCCTCCTCCTCGCCTGCTGCCATGGCTGGCTGCTTCGCCTCCTCCTGCGGGAGCTCCCTGCACATTGCGTCCAGCTTGGCCGCGATGTACCCTTCCAGCGAGGGGGGGCCGCTGCCGGGGGGCCGTGCCGGCCCCTCCTGGATGGCCTGCTTCACCAGTGTCAGCTGATGCGCATAGATGGTGCCAGGGGAAAGGGGCCCGGCCGCCACGGATCCTCTCTCGTCCTGCGGGCCCCGCGCCCCAGATGCCTCGCTTGCATGCGCCCCTCTGCTGAGTAATGCGCGAGAGTCCGTGCTGGTAGACCCCACCGTGCTGCTGGAGAGGGCCTCCTGCGCCCCCCCTCCGTCCGACCCTGTGGCGCTGCTCGAGCGCGCCTGCAGCACCGCCGACCCGGAGTCCTGTTCGTCCCTGGACCCCCCCCTCTCGCTATCACTGCACGAGGGGGCTGCCTGCGGTGCCACCCTCCTGCGTTGGCTGCGCAGCCCGCGTGCTCCCGCGCCCCCAGCCTCGCCCCCCCTCCTGGGTGTGCCACCCCACACCGAGGTCACCATCTGCACGCACTGCTCGACCTCCCTCTGGACCTCAATTGCGGGCTGTTTCCGGCAGGGCCCCACCCCGGGCTCCCCAACCCCTTCTGGCTGCAGCCAGGTGAGTAGGGGCGGGGGGCGCCTGGCCCTCCCCCTCTGCTTTCTTGCCGGCCTGGGCCTCTCTTGGGCCAGCAGGTCAGGGCCCCCGCCAGCATAAGGCAAAGCGGGCACCACCTTCACGGGGTCACCTCGGCGCTTTCCAGACGCCATCTCACGTTGGAACAAAGGTGACAATGTGATGTCAACACCCCTTCTGTGCTGACCTCAGCGTCACTGGGCTGCACAGTACACAAGCAGGGTTTTCCTTCAGGAGGATTCGTGCGCCCCAAAATGCAGGGTGAAATCACTTGATGGAAGTGAGGGATATTCTAAGCAACTGAAGCTGTGCCTAGCCTTTACCCCTGACGCGTCCCTTTGGCAGCTCACTTTTGCCCCATCACATTTACAACTAAGAGACGCCAAACTGGAACCAACAAATTGGTGATCACCAACCTGGCACCGAAGAGTGCGACACTTCTTAGCATTGGAAGAAAATCAATCTAGTGCTAACCAACTCAATGATGCCGAATTGACAAATCCCTTCTGATATGGTGCAGGGTTCGGGGGCCCTTCAAGTTGAAAGGAGGCAAATGTATTTTGAATGTGACGCCTGGACCAATCAACAATTTGTGGTGCCAGCAAAGCAGGGGATAGATTTTCTTGCAATGCTGAGGTCTCTCACCAGAGTGTGCGCTCGGATGCCCCATGTTTAGCTTGGCACCTCCGTCTAGCGGGGACAGCGACGGGTTGCAGGTAGGAGCTGCGGCCAGTCCTTCTCAGCCAGACAGGAGCCAGACAAGGATCGTGCTTCAGGTCGAAATGATCAAGCGAGGGAGACCGGAGCTGTTCTCAATCCTCGCTGTTTCTACAACTTTGAAGCCACAGTTGGATCTCAATTCGCGAACCGAGACTCATCAGATGATCAGACCGTAGACGTCTTCTGTTTTGAGTTCTTTTGCAAGGATCGAACTCCACCCGGCCAGACGGCTGTCAGTGTCGAACCGAGCAGGCCCGCCAAGTTGCCAATTGCGGGGCTGCCAGTTTCAGGTTTCGACTCGCCGCCGCTCGGTGATTCTGAGAGCTTGACCGGGTGACATCACGTGCTCCACCTTGCCAGATGGACACTCCACATTCAACCTGAAACCTCACGCAATCATCGATGCCACGAGGTAATCATGAGATTTGTTTACCTCCAGCAAGCCCGGGCAAACGCACCGAGGTTAATTATAACCAAAGATGCGCGCAACTCGTGCACCGGTCGGTCCGTTCCTGACTGGCCAGTGGCGATATGAGACGACTCAAGAGTCAAGACAGCGCGTCGAACGACTCCGAAGGGCTCCGTACGCCAGGCTCACTCGACAACGAAGGACTCACCGGCGTCAGCAGCCTCTAATCATTGTTGAACAAGTTGCCCATACCGGTGACACGTGGTGGGTTTGCGCTTTGCACATCCAAGCTTGTTTGGCTTTTGTCTGTGCAGTGTGCCCGGTCATCCCCCAGTTAGGGGATTTCGGCAGATTGAGAAGTCAGAATATCAAGAGCATGTTCTGCTGCACAGAGAGGTGCACACGTGACTTGTCAGTGGTGACTGCAAGACTGAAGTGTGCACATGCATTTCCGCAACACCGGGTTTTCCGCGCAGCCTTCTGAGAAAACATGACAGTTTAGGCGTCGAAATGGTTAGAAGGTAATACATAGCAGAGATGCTAAACCCAAAATCCTACTGGATACACGCTTTCAGAGTCACATGACTGCAACTGGAACTGAGGTACCGTCCGGTAGAGCCTACCGGCCTGGTTGGTATATCGCCTTTAGATCAGATCTGGCTATTCTTATACGGTGGCAGCACTGAGCTCGGGGAGGATGGGCAAACTGGGTTGATCCTAGACTCCAGGGTTTCCAGCTTCCCTAAATCCACGGTATGGGACTGCGTTTCGACGCAAACCTAGTTATACCACTCGAAATCCGGAAAACAGACAACAGGTACCTAATACCTATAAATCGTAGGTAGGTACCTAGGCAGTAACTCTATGAATCATGATGTAGGTAGGTAATAAGGTCAATAATGCAGCCATTGTACCTATCAGTTGTTTGGGCCGGTACCGAAGCACGGCTGCAGTGTGCACGATCCTATCGAACGTCGTCGAAGCTTGTCTGATGCCCCGAAGTTTTCTACCGACTGTATGGTAAAAGCCTTAAAGGTTTACCTGGCACAGTGATGGCCATCCAAATATCATTCATGGCGCCGATGATGGCGGCCTACGCTGTTCGACGTTTGTAGCATTATCGGAAGCCCGAGCCCCCGGTTCACACCAGGACTGGGGTTTGAAAGCGACGGATCGAAAAAAAACGGAAGTGTAGATATCTTCGGAGCTGACTCTGGATGACGAGCGCAGAATATCGACTAAGCGTACCCAACCGCGTCGAACGTTGAAACTGCTCTCGTGCTGTTGCGACAGGGCAAGAACATAGGAATCTGCCACGTGTAAGGAATGACGGTCGTCGATATCGGTTCCAGGATTTACGGCCGTACACTGCCGAAGACTTTTATTAAAT
>DF237489.1:16680-59679 GCA_000708835.1 Klebsormidium nitens
ACATGCTTCCAAGTTCCGACTTTCTCGATATGCGCCTCAAAACCGCCATACTATATCTGCAGGTGGATCACTAAATAGACACTGATGTTATCCTACAAGATTCCCAATCGACGGTTGAAGTTGGTCAAGGGCTCAAGGACAGCTGATGCACTTCAAAGTTCAATGGTGCTCATGGTGCGCCATGTGCACAGTGCACACTGTGCACGGGTGACGGCAGCCACCCACAGGCTGTACGGTAACACGGGTACCGGTAGACGGCGGTAGTTGTACTAGGTACCTGGTACCTAGTCCGGAGTCCGCCGGAGTAAGGAGACGAGTCGCGTGGGAGGGAAAGTCGGGAGTCGGGACTCGGGAGTCAGACTCGGGAGTACCTACTACCGGTACCCTAGCGGGGAGGTACCTAGCAGGTACCTACCTAGTACCGTACATAGTACCCCACTGTCAGGCACAGTCAGGGGCAACAGGCAACGAAGTGTTCACACAGACTGTTCACTCTTAAAGATTCAGAAGCCCCGGGCACACAAACTAAGAAACCTAACCCAAAATTCACGCGCTCCGCTCCTCGGCCAACCCACCCTAACCACCAAGGCAACCCTACCTGTCCCCTGGGTGTTTACTAGTGAACATTGCGTTCAGTGAACACGTTACACTTCCGTTGCCAGAATCCGTCACCAACTCATCACACGAGTTGCCGCGTAAGTAACAGGCTCTGATTGGCAGAGCTCTGAATAGCTGCGCGGCAGTTGTAATCATGGGCGTTTCTTACGGCGCAATCTTGTAATAAGTAGTCGTCACGTGGGTTGCCAGCTCGCGGTCAATGCCAGTGACGACTCTTCCCAATTATGCAATTCATGACGGCAGCATACAGTACCGGACCCCGGTATGATATTTGCGTATACGTCATGGGCCGTTCAATTCAAGTTAATCTAGGTCAAACAGCCGTACATTCGCTTGACTTTATACTCGATGTTCTCGTGAAGGTCGCCTGTTGAAGCTTATAGCCATATTGGAGCTTCTATATTGATTCCAAAGTTCGTCCATTGCAGTCAAAGTGGAAACTGCGCTTCAGCTTTCAATCAATTCTATTGGAAATTCAAACAGTTCTCATTGCATGAGTCGTGCGTTCAGCTGGTGGCCTTTCAAAAGTGGAAATCCAGTGGGCGGCAGGAGTCTGAGTGGCGAGGATCCATGAGCAGGCGGTGCAGTCCGATCTCGTGATAAGCCAGGCTGGTGGGATCTCTCCTACTTCCAGCGTAGCATGGAGACAAACTGTACTATTGTGTCCTCTTACTAATCGCCTACATATCATCCGCTCCTACTTTTTGTGTGCTGATCCGTGTGCCACAACTAGGTAAAACTCTGTGCATACAACACATGTACCAATGGAATATTACAAGAGGTGTTCCAACCAACCGGCTTAAGCTAACGGTGCCATGGAGCTACGGCTCATTCATTTTGCATTGTAGGACAATGTCTTGCGATCTCATAGCTTGCAGTTGCGAAATCGACCCATGCTAGAACCATATGATGTCTCATGACCTAGGCCTGCTGCGGCCAATTTGCTGTCCATTGTAGAACGCCCAACGCCTCTCTACCACCACTCACAGCATTGAATTCACAACACCTTTTCCCCCTCAAAACCTGAGGTGCGCTTTTTATGTCATCACACAAGTCTTGAAGCGTCAAGGCTCATCAGAGGCCCAGCATCATCCGCGCTCGAATGGTCTTCATGTGGAACTGCTTCTCCAACCCTCGGACTAATAAAGGTAGCAAGCTCATGTCACTACCTTTTGAGGGTTGGATTTTTGTACTTTGTTAAAAACTCGGTCTAAATCGGCCATGGGCTCAGATGCATAAGCGTGCATAAAAAGCAAATGACCAACAGCCAAAAGTACTTGTGGTGTGAGATCCGAGAGAAGCAAAATAGGATGGAAAAACCTGCGCTCGAATGGTGCTACAGGAGATTGAAGCCGCCGAAATGGCCTCGGCAGCTTGAACACGTATGGAGGATGTCTTCCCTGTATCACGCAAGATCGTTGAAAGCCCTCGCACGGGTGCCAGCGATGTTGACTCGCAATGCATGAGGTCGTGATTGCGGTGTCCATTTAACAGTTCTGGGATGCAAAATCCGCGTTTGCAAAACCTAGACTTGCAGCCCACAGGGTTATTCTTGACTGGATCCATAAGGTAGATTCCATTCGGTTTGACTCATCTTCTAGATACCTTAATGTGTGTAGCTTACCTTATACCAAGCCGTCCGAGCACTTGTGTGGGTATTCCCTATCACCAAGTGTGGGGTGTCGGGTTGTTCCGACCGGGTAGCAATTCCCTGCTCCTTTAATGACCTGTGCGCCGCAGGATGTGTGCCGCCTTGCCAGCGAGCTCAGCACCGCAGCAGGTGCAGCGGCACATCCAGAGAGGCCACCTGCACCGCACCCCGCCCCGCACACAGTCAGTGTCCGGGAGCAACGCCGCAACCATAGGCACGGCGATGCACGCAGACACACGGGCTATCTGGCGCCATCGGAGGTTGGCAACCCCGCCTCGCGAAGCGGCATAAGCGCTGCTGCGCGACTCACCACGGTGTCGGGGCGAGCCTCAGTGGCGGCGTCAGGCCGGAGCGCCCACTTGCGGGGCGGCTCTGCGATGAAGGTGAGCTGCACACGCGCGCGGAAGGCCACCGAGAAAGCACTGCACACAGCGCAACATGCGGCGTCATTCTGCGGCATGGCGAAGGCAGGGGATGCAAAACACGGAGCTCCGCGAGAAGACTCTTTATGCGAAGCAGCTGAGCGAGAGCGCCGGACGGCGGCCAGCCACGGGCACAACGCATGGGGCAGCATTTGCAGGGGAAAGGGACGACAGCCGCTGCGGCGCGAGGCGCACTCCGCGGAGAGGGTGGGGCAGGTGAGCAGGCGGGGCAGCACGACGTGGAGGGGAAGCGCCAGGCCCGCGGGAGGGGCGCCGTCCGCAATCTGCACGGCAAGGGGGCGGCGAGGGAAGGCAGGGTGAGGTGTCCGGGCGGACACTCAAGCGGACGACAACAGGGGATCAGCGACACGTGGAGGGGAAGCGCGCGGGAAAGGAGGCGCCGCCAGGCTGAGCAGCAACTTTTGGTGTTCGCTTCTCATATGGTGGACTCCCGAGTGTTCATTTGTTTGACGCTTGGTTTGAAGACCTCGACATCGGATTCGAAGAGAGCTGACGAAAGATTGCTCAAGGAATTTCAGATATTGACACCACCGTTAATGCCGATCTTATTGGGCGCCCGCTCTCCCCCCTCTTGAGTGATAACCAAAAGGTGGTTAATGCGAGCGCGGGTGCGTACCTGCGTCGTCTGCACGTCCGTGACCTCTGTGGCCATGCGGCCCCCCACGCGCACCGCCTCCACGCGCAGCACCTGCAGCCAGCACGACGGCGCCCACGTCAGAGCAGCGGCGACGGGAAAACAGCGACACCGCCTCAGACGACCTTGCAGCCCGCCCAAGGATAGAAAGGTGATGCCCGTCACCTAAACCTCGACAATCCAGCCAGCTGGCAGCGAGGCCTGAGCCCCCTCCGCCCGTGAGTCCAAGATGAAAACACAGGAGATACGGGCGGTCCCTGCTCAAAGTCCTGTGCTGTTCAAAGCTGCCAACAAGACGGCAAAGGCCTCCCTGCATCCCTCGCCAGCCTTCAAGGAGGAGCATGCACCCGTCCCTGACTGCTGAACACGCTCACGCCATCATCACCATTGGTGCACACAGTTTCCATTGCCGCAATGATGCCCGTTTTTAAGGCTCGGGGCGGCCATTCCCGTCGGCTGACCTGCAGGTCGATGGAGTGCAGCTGCGTGCCGCAGTGGTCCAGGCGCAGCTCGCCCGTCAGAGGCTCCGCCAGGCAGCACCGCGTGGCCACGCGGCCCGACACCTGGAACCCCGCTGCGCAAAGACAAGGGGGAAGGGGGACATCGGTAAGAGGAGGGATGAATTGACTGTACGCACGACGGCGGGTGCGTGGGTGAAGCGAACGGACGACCGCGGGAGTCTGAGGCGCATATCACGTTAGCACTTGTAAAGAGCCAAAGTTAAAGACAGTGATCACGTCTCAAGGGAAAGATTCAGTAAGAAGAGGCTAGAATTAGACGCCTGTTCGCCCACTTGGTCGACCACGTCCAATCGCGAACTAGCTGCGTGCCAGACTCGGCCGACTTGACAACCTCTGTGTTCATCACCAGACCAAGTTGCTCACGACAGCTGAATCTTAAGACGTTGACACTAATCAGCAGACGCATTGACGTGTGAGACGTCCACAGGCGGCTCACCCGCTCGTATGGCTGAGCCCAACGCTTCGGGCTGGTTGTCCGGGGTGAGAGCAAAGTCCACGAAGGTCGGGTCGGGGGGAGGCCGACGACCTGCAACAATGGGGCAGCAGTGGGAGGACACTAAAGATGAGAGGAACACACAAGTGAAGCCGCAAGAACAGAACATAGGGTACCCGCCAGAAGTGTGCCAATGGAAGGCCCCTTGAAAACATCTGAGCCGCGACGTAAGTGTCAAGAGCAGATTCTTTTCCAATCACAGCAACTGAAAGCAGGAGAATTTGAGGACATCAGGATCAAGGACTCAGGAGTTGTTCTGCAGGCACGACAGGGCCCTCCATGTTGGGTCACAAAACATAATGACTCTGCTCGAACAGGAGGATGGTCCTGGCCGTTGCTCCGTTTGCCACATGAGGCGCTGCCTGCACGAGCCTCACCGCGGGGTCCTTCAATGATGAACTCGGCAGAGGCCTGCAGCGTGCGCTTGAGCACTGGCCGTCGAACCTCCACAGAGATTGCATATGTCACGCTGACATAAGCGCCGTGGTACGTCTCCAGCAGCACTGACGACGACTCTGCCGGGTCGAGCTTCACGCTGAAGGGTATCTGGGACAGCCACAAACAAAAGGTGATCAGATGTAGGTGAACAAGCAACAACGAGGTTGGCCTTACATGTTGTAAGATCCTGATGAGATTTGAAAGCTGAAGATTGCACCCGTTGTAATTGGGGGGAAAGTGTCAATTTCGGCTCACCTGGTTGGTAGGCCCTTCCAGCTGGCCCGCAGGAGCCGCCTCAAAGTGAGAGGAGCTGCACACAGGCACGGGCCACAAGACAGGGTGAGCGTCACCGCTCAAACTGTGAGCAGCAGGGGGGACCATGTGCCAAAGGGCTTTGGCTGCCGATGGGGCCGACGAAACTCGTCACGTGTCCAGAGGCTGTCTGGATGGATGGGACTGCTCAAGCCAGAAACAAGTACCAAAGATTTATTTGATGCTTAGCGACTGATGTGATGGTGCGATGAGCAGTCGCCAATCCTTCCGCAGCAGACAAGGCCCGAGGGGACACGGAGGTATGACAGAGTGGGCTGCTCACAGGAGGGGGATAGGCTTGACGTTGCTGTAGAGGGACTCCAACACACCCAACGCCTTGCTGCTCAACTGCAAGACGGGGGACCCAGTCTCCGGTGAGCTGAGAAACTTGCTCCGTGCTGCTACTAATGGTTTACCTGACTGCAAAAGGTGAATCAAGCAGCATAGCCATTTTACTGGGCCATGGGACTCAACAAAGCACAGTAGTGTTCTTGGGGGCAACAGCTCTAGTAAACGGTGCAGAAAAGAACTTCGTATGTTAAAACAAAGTCAACTTTGACCGCCATTCTCGGAGAGCAATGGGATCCCTTCCTTCTTCTGGCAAGCTGACCCCCAATCCCAGGTATGACGCACTCACTTAGCCCATACTACATCGGTCCATCACTGTGCAAGTCTCAGAAAAGCAACCGCATTGGACGAGGCCACACTCATCACCATGCTTGAAGTAATTGGTGGCAGTGGTGGCAAGGTCACTTTGTTCCTCATAAGCCCAAGTTGTTTCGACAGGAAACTTGCTGCCCTGATTGCGGCCCGAGATGCCCCCTGCAGATCCACCTAAAGAGCTTTATGTGCGCCATTCCACTGACCTGCAGGTTGACCGTCCCTTCAGCCTTGACCCAGATGCCTAGGTGGGGCAGCGTGGGGTGGGGCGTGCGCACCGTGATGATGCCCTCGAGCAGCTCGCCGGGGTGGAAGATGCGGTCAACACGCAGCAGCTTCACCTCCACGCTGGACATCGCATATCGAGCAGAAAAGATCAGGGCAAGCAGTGGGGAGACTCAGAGTCGGATACCTTCATCTGCAACCAGCGTCCTGAATCAGTTGCACGTTCTGGCCTCTTCTGCAAATTCCAATGTGCCCCATGCAGGGCCATCCACTTTCAAGCATCTCCGCATTGCAATCTGCACAGTAATAAAAGTGCCAAATTCCAGGGACGAATAGGTCCGATGATAATCCCTGATCGGCGGACAAATCGGGCCTATGACACTTGACAAAAGGGGGTGGCACCGCCGTTGCATCGCAAACCGTCCGATCGGCGACGCACGGTCCGATATCGACCGTGGTCGACGCGACCGTGTCGACCCACAAAGTTGCTCGTCGCGACCGTCTGAATTGCAGTACATAAGGGCAGGGGGTGGGGTGTTGGTTCGCGACGGCTTGCCCCGGGTGCCACCAGACTGCAAGTCCACTAGCATTACGCGGCTGCATTAGGGTCTCGCACACCGCCCGGGGAGCAACCGGGCCCTCCCTGTGACATTAGGGTCTCGCGGGCAACCGAGTGACAACCGGGCACTTCCCTGAGACAACCGGGCCTTCCCGCTTTAGGGTTACACCATTGCGACTAGCAACCGAGCAAGTCCTTTTAGTTTTAGTGTATGCCCGGGGATTCCCTGTGTCTCTAGGACACTGGATACCAACAGTGTCATAGGCCCGATTTGTCCGCCAATCGGGGATTATCATCGGACCTATTTGTCCCTTGGATTTCGACTTTTATACCTCAATCTGCATGAACGTTTTGAGTCTGTCTAACCGCGTTTGACGGGTGGGACTTCGTTAGGCCCAGCAACTGAGCCGACCTGTTCACACATGACCTGGTTAAAGCTGGTAACCTGCGCCTGACCGGGAGAGCTGTGCTTCTCAATATTGTGTGCCACATTCCACTTGAGTCTTGAGAGAAGTGAAGGCGATCCTATTCACGTAGATTGAAGAAAGGCTAGCGCTTGGGACCTGCACATGTCAATGGCTATGGTTGCTGCGGCTGCTGCTGCCCCTGCTCTGGCGGCTTGATCCTCACGCGGCATTGGGCAGGGTGCCACGATGTACGGCCCCAGCCGCACGGTGTCGGGCGTTGCAGATGTGGACGCCCTGTCCAGCAGCCTCAAGGGCCTCCCAGTGGAAGCGGCATTCACGCAGGTGGGTGGCTGCACAAGTAGCCCATCAGGAGTGGCGACCGGGGCTGGTGGTGCTGGCGCGCTCTTGCTGCACCGCTGCCTTGCTGCCTCTTGCACCACCCGCTGGATATTGCGCACATACGTGTTATTGAGCTTCTACTTTAGGTGTGTTTAAAGTACTTTCGGTGCACCCATTAGTGGCGCCAGATCTCCCTTGAAGGTTTTCCTCTTTTCAGCTGTAGCCACTTCAACTGGTGTTCCGGCCGATTGCTCCGCACGGTGGTGCTCTCTTATTTCACGTAAGGCAGCCCCAATTTGTTTAGCGCTGGTCCTTGATGGTGGTGTGAGTGCCCTGGCCTTTGTTTGCCAGGTGACCAACTACCTGCGGCTGCACCGGGAGCAGGCCAAAGACTTTTTCCGCATCTGCTTCCCTGTGCTCCTCCAAAGGTGAACCCCCCTGCACTATCTTTTCTCCTAAGCTGGACACGTTCAAGGCCACTCGTCAAGCCACCGGGGAACCCATTCTTAAGCCACATTTGTGCCACCGCTCCCATCGTGGTAAGGCAGCCACACTGCAACCTATCCCCTAGCTGGGTGTAGGGTCCCAGTAGAAGCAAAGATGCGTGCCGCCCAGTGCCTCATGTCCAATGTTTGGGGTGCACGCTGTTCCCTCGCCGCTCCTTCATGTGCTCTGTGCATCTCTGAACAAGGATGGTTGCGTTTCAGGATCTTTGGCTTTGAGGACCACCCCACCGGCGGGCCAGTCGCTGCGCCTGCACCATCAGCAGGTATGCATTTACACCACTATATGAGCCCCTCTCTGACACTGACTGCGTTTGAAATTCTGCGCGCTTGACTCAGGTATCATGGAACCAGAGCAAAGGGGCCATAGCGGCATTGCAAGGCTTCCCAGCTTCTTGCTCCTCTCAACCAGTGTGGCTCTGTCAATCGAAGGGCAGATTCCCATCGCCCACCCCACTTTCGCATATCCCTTTAAGAGGCACCCCGCCCATTGATGATCCTCCAGTTGCCCCTTGCAAACCTCTCCCCCTCTCAGCCTAGTTCCCCCCCGACAGGCGGATGGCTGCAGCAGGCCTCCATCGCCGGCAAGGAGGGGGAGGCGCGCGCCCTGCTGACCTGCCTGGACCCTGGCGCCGCGCTGTTCCAGTCGCTGCTGGCGGTGGACCGCGCCACATCGGTGCGCTTTGTGTTCCCCCCCGCGCGCCTGCCCGACTGGGTGCGCCGCCTGCTGGCCTCCTCCCAGGGGGCGCAGCTGCTGGCGGAGCAGGCGCCGCTTTTCCAGGGGGCCATCATGCAGGACGCAGCAGGCCGCTTCCAGGTGAGCGCCCCGGCGTGCCCCGCCGGCGGCACCTCACCACATCTTCGACTTCCTCCCACTGCGCAAGCTATGGACCTTGGGCTACTTGGAAGAACGGGGCAAACCGTGCTTTATGCGCCTTGAGCAATCCAACACGGCAGGTGTCTGTCAATGTTTATCGAGACTAGCGCTTTCTGCCGGCTTTCCCTGTCCAACCTCGTTCAGACGTCCCCTGCGTGTCCCCCCTGGCTGGCTTGCATCTCTCTCACCTCCATCGGTGGCCCCGCCCCAGGTGCACCTGGGCCTGTGCCAGTACTTTTTCTTCTGGTACGCCTACTACGTCGTCTGCAAGGACACCGCCACCTCCCGCAACACGCGCCAAGCGCAGGCGCAGGCCGCACAGGTGAGGGCGCCCAGCGACGACCCACACCGCCCCTGGCTGGCACCAAGGACGATTTTTGGCGCTTCTCGTATCCTCCATCCGGTGGTTCAAGTTTTTCACTCCACCGTCCTGCTCGTTCATTGTTCGTCAAGCATGTGGTATACTTGATAGCCGGAGTCCTGTTCCTTTCTCGTCAAACACTACATCAGTCAAAATTCGAAGGGCTTCTACTATATTTGGTGCGATTTATTGAACGAAAGGAGTGCCTTTCCAGCCAATGGTAGACACCTGGATTGCGAGCTTTGACATTTCCTTAATCGCAGCGCCACGATCCGGTTGAAATTACGAACTCTACTTCCGCAGAAGTTAGGCAGGACAGGTTCTAAACCTGGTGCGAATTACTCAATGAACCAGCACAAATGAGAGTTTTGATCAATCAATGTTCCGCCGCCAGGGATGCGATTCTTGGTCGTCCCCGGAATAGACCCTGTGGATAGAGCGGCACATCTCATCGGCCCCACCTGTGTCTTGTATTCCTGCTAGGGCCACTTCCCCGCTCGCCGCCTCGACCCGTGGCCGTCTCTGAAGCTGCCCGGCCTGCCGTCCCCCTCCGCTGCCCCCGCGGCCCCCTACCGCGACCTGCTGCGCCGCTACCTGCGCCACTTTTTGCCCTACTCCGCGCCCGCCATGCTCGCGCCACCGCCTCCCGCCAGCCCCCTCCGCCAGCTCAGCCGTCTACCCTCGGGGACCCCCGAAGCGCGCACGCCCCAGGTGACCTCAGAGGCCCGCTTGCGACAGTGTGCTTGGTGTTAGCCTCGGAGGTTTTGGCACCTTTTGTTGTCGGATGCTGAATGGACCGTGTTTTTGGGCCCTCCCACGAGGACGTACTCGCAGTTGGTGGCCTTAAGTCGGATTGCAAGACTTGCTCTGGCCTCGCCCGCCCCAGCTTGCTGCATGTACGCTTCGGCTGGTCGGGCTGCGGTCCGACGGCGCTCAGGGCAACTGCCGACACTTGGCCTCCGGGCTTGGGGGGCTGCTTCTCCTGGCTATTGGGGTCGCCCGCCCTTGCTGGTTTCTGCTTCGTTTGAAAGCAAGCGGCAACCGTCCCTTTCGGGCTCTTCTTTTTCCCGCTCTCTCTCACACCGCAAGAGCCTCATCCGCCCTGGTGAACAAGCTACCGCTGCCCTCGACCCACGTCCCCGCCTCATCCCGTGGCTGCTCTGTGCTACAGGCTGCCAGCGAGCGCGCTGCGCCCCTCTCCCCTGGCGACATCCTGCTGCACACACTGCTCACCTTCTGGCTGCGCGACGGCGACCCCGCCCCCTTCTCCGCGGCGGACCAGCGTTTCCTCCCCGCCCCCTACGGCGGCCCGGCCCCCTTCTCGTACCCCCCCGCGGGGAGCGACCTGCTGGACTGCCTGCTCATCCTGGTGTCGTACATCGACGCCAACCCGCAGCTCGCCGCGCTGCAAGCACATCCCCCGCCCGGCCCCCGCGGCGCGGCCCGCCCCACCTTCGAGCGGGCCTTCAGCGGCTCCTTCCGCAGTCCGCTTCCTGGGGGCCCGCAGCCCGGCTTCGTGGCCCCCCCCCTGCCCCCTGCGTCGGCGGCGCTGCAGCGGCCGCTGTATCGGCTGATCTTGCGGGCGCTGCTGACGTGGCCCGTCCAGAACGGCGGGCTGGCCAAGATCGAGAAGCTGGTCGACGTGTGGGCGCGCCACCTGCAGCCCTGGGCGGCGGCCGCACAGCAGCAGCAGCCCCCCCGCCACGCCGGCTTCCACCTGCAGCGCGCGCAGTCGGGCGAGGGGGGGCAGGCAGGGCAGGCCCCCGCGCCCGGGTACGGCGTCAAATGGCAGGGGTACGTGCTGGCCAGCTACGCCTTCTACAACCCGCTGGTGGTGCACCTCCTCGAGTGGGCCTGCCGCGCGGGCCAGGCCGACGCTGCCGCCACCGCACGCATCGTGAGCAAGGTGGGGGTCTCCCGTCATGAGAGTCGACGTAGCCATACAAACAATATACAGGGCGGTTGACTGAGTTGCATCGAAGGCACATCCCACGCATGCAAGTCGCTTGTCTCCTTTTCGGGTCGGGGCACATTGCTGGGTTATAACAAGGTGCAATCTGGAAACATGGTATTGAGACGGCTTTAAAGAGCGTGCCGCGCAACGTGCTGACTCTCGCCGGTCCTTCCCCGGCGTGCTGCCAGGTGGTTGGCGCGCTGCAGTCGCCCCCTCTGGTGGAGCTGCTGCGCAAGGTGGAGGCGGCCTACGCTGGCCACGTGGCAGCACGGCATGCTCCGGGGCAGCAGGCGGACCTTTGCAGCAGCCTCGAGGAACAAATGCGGGTGAGCGCGGCTGCCTCTGAGGACTACCTTATGTTCCTTGGAAGTGGGATTTTTCGAAGACAGGCGAATATCTATACTTAAAGTCCTTCCTGAATTTGGTTGTGCCTCTGTCGACTGTCGACTCTGGCTTAGCATACATGGAAGCTGTTACGACGCAAGTCGGTTCCAAATTTTGGTGGCCGTTCCAAATCGACCTTCTCAGATTTATCCAAATCCTCTCTGACTTGCCTCCCTGCCGTTCTGTCCCTCCGGATCTTGTCTCCAAGAAAGGAAGCAAAGCGGTTGTTGATTAGTTTTTGTGTCCGTCTCTTTGTACCCCCCTCCTGCTGCTCATTGTTCTTGCTTCCTTCCGGCAGGACTGGGAGAGCGGGCTGGTGCAGCCGGCCCCGCTCCTGGGGGGCATCACGCCTGCTAGCGCGGCCCCCCGGCTGCGCCTCTTTGCTGCAAAGGACGACGGCGGGCCGCGCCTCCTGCAAGGCCTCGTGCACCGAGTGCAGGTGAGCTAGACCACGTGGCAGCGTTGAAGAGTATCAGTAGATGACGGGAGGGTCTCTCCCAAGTTCTCAGCTGTGGATGTGTCAGTTGGGTCCATCGACGTTTGTGCTCGGCAAGCAGTGTACCGCTCATGAGCGTTCTGCTCATGCGGCGTCCATTGCCTTTCGCAGTCGGAGGCTCCGAGGGGCGGTGCGCCGGCCGGCAGCGTGAAGGAGCTTGCTGCGCTGGCCAGTGCGCTGCTCTCCGCAGCGGGGCAGGAGGCGCGGGGGGCATCGCCAGGAGGAGCAGGGGCGCAGCCGCAACAACGCAGGTACGGACCGTCCGCGCGCATGGTTGACTCCAGGCACGTCTGGCAGGCACCGCTGCAGAACATGGGGAAAATGTCGAGTGTGCTTCACTAATGGCTGCAAATTGCTGAAGTATGTCGCAATAGAGCCTGGCTCCGCAGAGCACCTCGCTTATGCCTCCATCGGTCTCATTCGAAGGTGTACTCAGCAACGACCAAGTCGTCGATGCTGCTTCTGCTCGGAGCGTCGCTGTCGATGCATTCTTACCCGGCGCGCGTGCAGGGACGCTCCTGCCGGCAGCGCTCCCGCGGCCGGCTCCGAGCAGTCTGGCGGGCCCAGTGGTCGCCGGCGGCCGCCTGTGGGGCTGCAGCGGCACAGCTGGGCGGATGCGCACTACAAGGGCGACTGGATGCGGCGGCCGCTCGAGTCGGGGGAGATCGGGTGGCTGGTGCGCGGACTGGTGCGCGCGTCTGACGCTCTCAACGAGGCACTGCAGCTGGGGCCGCAGGCGGAGGCGAGGCTGGGGCAGGCGACACGAGGGGAGGCACGAGAAGGGAGCACAGAGACGCGAAAAGCGCCGGAAGGAGACGGTGATCGGGGCCGAGGGCCGGGCAGGGCCGGGGAGAGCGAGCGGGGAGATGGGGGCGGGGGGCAAAGTGGCGAGGGAGGGGAAGGACGGACCGCGAGGGAAGGGGGGGCTGACGCTGGACAAGCAGCCCAACGAACGGGCGGTGCTGAACAGACTGGAGATGAACGGCGGGGCTACAGCGACGCGGTGCCGCTGCCCGTGATTGCATACCAAACGTGGCAAGAGGTGCGGGGGTGGGCGGCGAAGGTCGGGCGGAGCGCCGCGGGGCGGGCGCACCGGGCGGCGCTGAAGCGGCAGTGGCGGGTGAACCTGCGGCCGCTGGGGGAGGTGCAGAGCCTGGTGGTGCTCACGCTCCTGCTGGGCCTGGCCTGGCTCCTGCGACAGCTCGTGCGAGCCGTCTCAGGGTGACGAACGGGCGGGGGAGTGCGCGGCCGCCACGCAAGGGGATAATGGAGCAGCGCCGAGGCGCACCTCCTCAATGCTTTCAATGTAGCAGGGGTGAATTACGCAGTCTGGATACTCTCCGGCGTAGGAGTTGTGTCTAGGCTCGTGCCTTTGACACCCCGTCTGCATACGATTCTGTTGAAGCTTTGACGACTAGAAGTGGGTTCGTAGAAGCGGGGTGGACGGGGTTTGGGGCCAATAATCAACATTCAAGCCCGCTGCTTTGGGAGCAGCTCGCTTGTCAAGTTCAAACCGTAACCAGCATCTGGTAACGTATGGTCGTTCGGGCGGCACGGTACATGCATGGCTGGTGTAGCCTTCATAAAGACGCCTTCAGCCTACTTGTTTTGTGAACAATGGACGCAAGCGGCGGCATGTGCCCTCTGACTCTTCTAAAATTGAGCAACGTGCATCAGCAGGCTGAGTCCGAGAGCGTCACAATCACTAGGTGATAGTCTGGCGCTTTTTATGCGACTATCGGTGGCAATCTTCATAACATGTAGGCGTGCCTCAGATGCATACATGGCGGGCGCCATTGTGATGATGAAACAGATCCGATGCGAAGTCTACTCTGATTAGCATGCGCTTAGTAAGTCAACCATGAATTGTAATGCACCTCAGAGCATGCCTCCAACTAAACGATCGTAACCATGTGACCGCGCCTTAACCAATCAACATGCAGCGCTCCTAAAGCAGGCGCTCAGTGGTGAAACGTTCAGCAAAGGGTTCTGATTGATGCTGACCATGGCAAAGTGCCTGTTAAGGGTGCGTGCAAGAGGCTTCTCGACCTATTTATACATGAAATTACTGAGTCAACTGGTTGCAAGCTAGCTCAAGCTTGCAGCACTCACAAGTATGGTATGTACAAATACGCGTGCCCAAGAACTCAGGGCCAACATTGCGAATCCGCTTGTCTACTTGACCAGCGAGGCCAGGATCCTCCTCGGCGGCTTGAACGACCGCCTGCCGTGCATGGTCACTTTGTTGTCGATCAGCAGCACGTCCCCCTGTTGCCACGGGAAGTCCACCGCGACATCGTTCATGATCTTCAAGCATGCGTTTACGGCGGCCCCGTCCAACGGCCGGCCGTCTCCCAGCACAACGGCCTTGCCCTCCTCATTGCGCACGTCCTTCCAGCCGGTGAAGGCCGCCACCACGCTGTTGAACCAGACCTTGCGGCCCGTGCGTGGGTCGACCTGGACGGCGGGGAGCACCCCGGTGACCGTCTTGAGGTCGCCGTTGGGTAGCCACTCCCCAGTCATGCCCATGCTGGCCAGCCTGCACAGCAGCCAGAAATGGAACTTAGTGGAAACGTGATATGAAATGGGCCGTCGTCGCGGGCCTTCTTGTCTTCTCTCCCTCTGGGACTTTCACGACCCAGCCTCTGCCTACCATCAGAGAAAGGCAGTTACAGGACGAAACAGTCCGTTCAATCTTTGCTTGAGTATCAAGAATTGGCTTTAAAGCATCACTCTGCAAGTTCAACGAATCTTTACCACTCAAGAGACGTTTCTCAACAGGAAGTAGAAGCAGCTAAAATCCCAGTTCAGCTTACTGCGCCACTCAATCTAAAGTGGACTCCTCTTCGGCAACAGTCATAGATAATTCCTGCTCCTGTCCGCCAGAAAGTTTGTAGGGGGTCCTCACGCTGCCTCTGTGTCTTGCCGCGTGGTGGTGCCAAACGTGGACCGCCAGCCGCGCCCCTGCGCCGACTCCTTATCATCGTACTCTGGCAGCACGCGGGTGTACTGCACCCCATGCTTCTCCAGGTCCGCCACAAACTGGGGATACGCCTCCGCCATGCGCACATACACCTCGTGGCTCAAACAGATGGGCGTTTGGCCCCCTTCCGCTGGGGGCACGTCGCAGTAGAAGAAGAGATGGGACGGGTAGGACGGCACCTGCAGAGAGGGGACAGGGTGCTCAGGGGAAAAACAGATTGTGGCGATGGTTTCATATCCCTCAGCGACTTCAGGGGCATGAGAGGTATGTTTCTCGAGGTGGTGAAGACACCAAACCGCAAATTCAACAGCAATAGAGTGTTGAGACACCGCGCCATGCCCTTGTGTTCCCAGGGGCTCTAGAAGACTCTGCACGTGAGAAGCACAAGGGTGCAAGGTCTGGTCCTGAGCATAGGCGTGCCATCAGGTGAGACAGAGCCAGCTCCTGAGATAGTCAGTCGTAAAGTGGACTGGAGCATATTGGCGATGATTGCAGGGCCCTCTACCTGGGCCATCTCATGGTGGAAGGGGATCACACTGGCAGCGGGCGCCTCATTGGCCGTGAACACCCTGCCCACAATCAGCGTCCTCGGTGCAGCCCCCCCAATGTAGGGCAGCTCATCATGGCCCAGTGCCTCGACCACCGAGTTGAACACTGCAGGGTCAGGGACATGAAAGCCTCTCAGGAGAACTGCACCATGCTTGAGGGCCAACCGCTCCAGCTCCTGCTTGTTCTCCGCCACCCAACCCGAAAGGTCAGCTTTGGAGTACTTAGTTGTGTGACCGTTGGCAACCGGGGGAGCGGGTCTGAGAACAAGGGGGAAGGGAAGGCCCTCAAATTCCCGCTGCTCCGGGACGGCCACCGGTGCAACACTGGCCGCCGTCATGAGGAGACTCTGAGGAGGCAAGAGCAGCAATCAATACGGGGTGCGCGCAATCAAAGCAATGACGATATCCCGTCTTCTGTTGATTGTACAAAAAGCGCCCCAGTTACAGTAAGCAACTGGAAAGGCCGTCAGGCTACTTTGAAAGAGATGAGCACGCGGCTTGACTGCGCAGCCTGTCCACCTTTTGTGCCACCATCTCTCTAGGTGGGAAGCTGACAGGGAGCGGTGGTACAGCGAACCTGGTTCTCTGGGTGCTTCTGGCCCTGGGCGCATGGGCTGTCCGGGCCACAATTGCTGAAGCTGCATTTTAATAGCATCACATTCGGGATTAAAAGCTGCCAGTTTAATTCTCATATCCAGTGCTAACTGAGCGTGTTAAAAGTCTGTGATAATGGACCCGTACACTGCACAGAAAAGTCGGGCACCCCCGAAAGCAACGGGTTAGCAGTTTCTGGTTTGGACGGGACTTGGCATACGTACGGCCTTCCGAATCGACAATAAGGGGTTGCACTCCTTCCTACACATTGGTTGGATGGAGGATTGCTTTGATTGCGATGATTGCTGAGCCTTTCAAATTCTGGTGGCAAGGAGCAGCAAGGAGGGCGGAGCTGAGCAGAGCAGACGCCAAGATGGGGCGACGCACGGGTCTGCTGGCCGTCTGGTTGTTGGTGGTGGCGTGCTACCTGGCACCTCTTTCCGCTGCAAATGTGGATCCCAACATCGTCAATACGAGAGTCGACAGAAAGGTGGGGGCGCACATTGCAGGGCTCCTTTTCCTTGGATCAGTGTGCATTGTATCTTGTGCATTATTGTTGATGAGAAGAGAGCATAACTTTCTCTTCTGAGACAGTGCTCTGCCCCAAAATTGCCAATGCGTGCAGCTTGCCAATGCATGCAACTCCCTTCGGAGATCTCAACCTGGGCAAATGTAATCCAGCACAATTTCCAAAGGTGGTCATGCTTGTGTCCTTATTGGTTGTAAAGGTTTTTCTGCTGGCGCCACCTGTGAGAAGCAACACATGGATATCACTGACTCGGTGGCGCCATCATGAATTCTTCCACAATGCATCTGATCCCTGTTCATACTGGCTGATGTGGTCTGTTCAACGTTTATCTAGACCTGTTTCGGTGGCTGGATTTTGCTGTGTCATTTGGGCAGTGCTCTGCTCTGAGACTTATCTTATCCATCCATTTCATTTTCCTGCTATGGTGTGTGAGTGCGCCCTTTGATGTGGGGTTTCTCTTGGTCATCCATGTCAGTCTGTTTCTCTTGAACTAAACACCGCCGGTGAATTCTGTTGCAGCGTTTGTCGAAACACTGCGACCTGCAACTGGACATTGTTGATCAGTATTGCTTCTCACTTTCACTCCTACACTGACGAGAGCCTTGTGTCTCTGCTGTGTGCAGCTAGACCTGGCCACACAAACCGTGCGCATCTCCTCCACCATCAAGGTATGCACACCCGCCACGCTTGTTGGGCCAACCTCGTCCACAGCTCATTTTGTGGTGTTCTGATGCAACTTGGATGTGCCTGTTTACACAAGCAACATGCTATATCCGGACCAGCCCGCCTGAGTTCTTTACACATTCTGGCTGACTTTCTTTTGGCAGGCTCTACATCCTGACCAGGAATTGCTTTGCCCTGTTATGATGCTTTCTGCCTTATGCTGCAGTTTGAGAACCGCGGCTCGACACCGGTGCGCTCGTACCTCCTGGCGCTGGCCCCATCCGAGGCCGCGCACCTGGCCTTCATTGGTGCTACTCAGGGCAAGGGTCGTTCTCAGACCACTCTGGCCGTGGAGGCCGTAGCCGGCATCCCTGGGGTCCCTTCCTCGCTTAGCCTCTATGAAGTGGCCCTCACGCGCCCTGTGGGGGGTGGGGAGTCCGCGACGCTTGAGGTGGTAAGCGTGCACACGGGCGCGGAGGTTCCGTACCCCGCAGAGATCACACAGTCGGAGGAGCAGCTGGTGCTGTACACAGGGAGCCTGCACCTGGTGTCGCCGTATGCGACTGCCAGCGAGAGCAGCAAGGTGGGGCTGCCAACCAGCTTGGTCAAGGCGTACACCAAGGCGGAGCCCGTCAAGAAGTCCGGGACCGAGATCACGTACGGGCCCTACAGCGATGTGGCGCCGCTGTCCGTTGAGGAGCTCAGGGTGGGGCACTCTGCTACATCTACTTCAATCTGTTCGTTCCTGCTGCTAGCTCCGATGAGGCGGATCTATGCCTTCCTCTTCATGATAGAATTGGTTGTCAGTACGCATGGAGCTTGAGCTGACTTTAAAATTTGCAGGGCATGATATGAAGCTGAGGCGGAAATGCATTCGCAAACGCCCATTGCTTGCAGTTTTCATCATTATGCCTCAATGCCTTTCCAAGGTGCAAGGTGGACGTCGTGCATTACTTTGGTCTTCTCAGTGCCAGTGCCCCAAGTAATTCTGCCGCTGATGGTACGTATGGGCGGTGTTTGCAGATCCACTTTGAGAACAATTCGCCGTTTGCGGTGGCGGACCTGGAGCGAGAGATCGAAGTCAGCCACTGGGGCAACGTCTATGTCACGGAGAACTACAAGATGCGCAACGCAGGGGCCAAACACAAGGGCACTTTTTCAAGGTCAGTCGTTGGAGCCTTCTGGGCTTGCTTTTGGTAACCCGCCTGCTCAGAACGCTGTTATGAGTATGTGCTGCATTTGGAGCCAACAGTATATGGACGACAGGAGATTCAGAATGTACTAGAAGACAGATTTGGAGAGGGCATTGTGACCGGTTGTGCAAAGTCCCTTACTTGTTATATTTGATGCGCGCAAACTATCGAGCTCCGCGCCGCAACCTGGACTGCCCCGATTCTTGTGTGGGACTGATATTGTCCATGAGCCTGGTCGAAGAACTTGACTGATGCAGGTACTATCTCTTGG
The DNA here is from genome assembly GCA_000708835.1 of Klebsormidium nitens. Taxonomy (NCBI): domain Eukaryota; kingdom Viridiplantae; phylum Streptophyta; class Klebsormidiophyceae; order Klebsormidiales; family Klebsormidiaceae; genus Klebsormidium; species Klebsormidium nitens. The sequence goes on from DF237489.1 coordinate 35,337, forward strand.
GAGCCTTCTTTACCTGCTGTGATGGTTCTCAAGTGCTCCGCACTTTGCTAACACCTTCCTTGAAGAAATACCAGCCGCTCGACTTCCTTCCTCTCTGCTGGTCCATGTTACCCAGCTTGTCTTTGCTCACAGCAACCACTGTTTTGGAGCAGGTTCGAGTACCAGGCGCGCCCCGGCATGAGCGGCCAGAACGCGATCCGGGAGCTGCTGGCGCGGCTGCCCCCGCGCGCCAACAGCATCTACTACCGCGATGAGATTGGCAACATCTCGACCTCCCATGTCCGCTCGACCAGCAGAGTGGTGAGCTCTCCTGGCTTGTGTTTGGGGCCTTGCTTCTCCTCGTCGCGTTTGCAAACCGGAGCCAGCATCATGCTGGAGTGATTTCGGAAAGACTCCGTGCAATATAGCACGAGGTCGAAAGTGGCCCCGTAAAGAAGAATTATAGCTAGGTTGACCTGGTCACAGACCCCCCCAACAACTTTTTCCTTGATCCTGTTGTACTTAGCGGCTCTTATTGAGCCTTTGGGCCGAGCTTCTCCTCGTCGAACCTTCCTCTGAATGCAAATCAGCAACATCCCTCGGCCGCCCTTTCCTTCGATCCCTAGGCGTTATCAGGCGCGTCACTGCCCTTAGCGTGGTGCATTTCTGTGCGCACAGACGGAGGTGCAGCTGGAGCCGCGGTACCCGCTGATGGGCGGCTGGAAGACGGAGTTCACGCTGGGCTACAGCCTGCCCCTCGCCGACTTCTTGTTCCGCGCCAAGGACGGCCGCCGCGTGCTCAACATCACCTTCGGCTGTCCCCTGCGTGACGTCGTCGTTGAGGACCTCACCGTCAAGGTGCGCCGCGGGTGGCCTACCGCGGAGCATCTGTTGTGACAGCCTGAGTTTCACTCCGGGGCTGCTCGCGATCACCAAATCTGCCGCTGGGGTTATAGACAGCTAGCTGCAAAAGCCTTCTCAAGTGCTGCTCTAACATGGGCTGTTCAGTTCAATGCATGGAGAGCTGGCAAAAGGCAACCATTCAGTGTCTCTGCTAGTTCTTTTATGTCAACTAGACTGCTGCCTTTCTCTGATCTGCACTTGTGTCCACCGGCAGGTGATCCTGCCGGAGGGGTCCACCGACCTGACTGCTTCGGTGCCGTTCCCGGTGGCACAAGCGCGCGACGTGCGGCTGACGTACCTGGACACGGTGGGCCGCCCCGTGCTGGTGCTCAAGAAGAGCACCGCCGTCATGGAGCACAACCAGCACTTCCAGGTGCGCGGGACCCGGGCACCTTCATCCTCTTTGCAGATTGATCAACGTGCTGACGCAAGGCTGTGCGGCTGTTCTTTTGGCAGTGTCCCGTCTGGTTTTGTTGACGCTTAACCGGAGTCGTGACAGAATTCGTAGGAGCATGCTTTCAGGCTGGAGCGTTCTAGTTCCTTTCGTTTTTTCGCGCCTCCACGAGACCAAGCTCTCTAAAGCGTGCTTCTGAACCCCACCGCATTGATTAATCTTGTCATCTTGCATTGTGCAATAAGTAGGCCTTTGGCTAAGTACCTCTACCTTTGTGAAACCGAGACCCCTCATACTTGCTGGCATTTGGAAAACGCGAAGCGGACAGCGCACTTGGGAAACGTGGAACAAGGCAACGGCATCCACCAGAGAACCCGTTCAGCCCTCTTCTCGCTGCCTGTGCCCCAGTTTCTCCGCTCTGAGCGGACCTTTCCCGACCTGCTCCAGGTGTCGTACCGTTTCCGCGGCGTGGCGCTGCTGGCGGAGCCTCTGCTTCTGGTGGCCTTCTTTTTGGCGCTGTTCCTGGCCAGCATGGCCTGCCTGCGCGTCGACCTCACCATCGCCAAGTCCTCCGCCTCCTACCAGGCAGACCTCCACCGCCACAAGGTATGCACCCGCCCCCCGCAACTGCTCCATGTTTCAGACTGTTGCTATATTGTATGGGATCTTGTCAAAGTTTCGCCACTGAGAGAGAGGCAGAATCAATAACGTGCACTATTTGGTCTGCTCGTGTATCATTACTCATTGTTTTGTTGCATCGTCGACGAGACCGCTTGAGGCTCATGACCTGCAGTTATCGGATGCAAGAAGTAATTTCAATAGGTGCCTTTCGCACTGATATCCAAACCGCAGATTGAATATTCTTCTAAAGATACGTGTCAAGATTGGACGGGGGACTGTTCAGCAGCCTGGGGAGTGTCCGCCCCAAGACAACCCTTGATCGCTCTGCATTTCGCAATGTGTCAGCTCAGAGACAGTGTGAGCACGTGCAGGTGCGTGATATCTTGGCGCGCTTGGCGGCGCTCCTGACTGCGCGCGCCACCGAGGCGGACAAGATCGAGGCCGCCCTGAAGGAGCTGAGCCGCAGCGGGGACGTGGGCGCAGCACGCGCAGCGCGCAAGGCGGTGGAGGGCAGCCTCAAGGACTCCGCCAAGAGCGTCAAGGCCCTCCAGGACGAACTGGACGGCGCGGGGGACGCCAAGGCCGCCGCCAAGGTGGGGGGGCAGGCACATACTTTGCGATGTTCCACAGAGCACAGCGTTCCAACCCCCTTGATTGCCCTCTGAGTGCCACTGATGCTGGTTATTGTAGAGTTTGCGCGACTGAGAGCAAGGAGAATCAGGATTTGTGAGACGCAAGCTGTATTCTAATCGACACTCTGCCTTGGATGCCGTAGCTTCACCACTTTTTGACAGCGTGATACCATCTTTGCCTGGTCTATAAGGTCAAAACGGTGTTTGACAATCTGCCGTTTCTCGACGATATGTATTAGGGCTGCACACGTACCGAATGGCATTGGAAATCGGCCGTTTCAATTCTGACGTTGCGAGCCTTGATGCGTTCTTGCCGCAGGCCGCCGCAGTGGTGGCCAAGGAGCAGCAGAAGGTGACGGCGCAGGCGCAGCTGGCGGAGACGGCGGTGGCGGTGTGGGAGAAGAAGCTGGCCGCCAAGGACGGCGAGCAGCGCATGGCCGCGCTACATGCGCGGATAAAGGCACTCAAGCAGGAAGTGCGCGACGCCATCCAGGCGCTCGAGGACTAGCTCGCAACATGGGAGCGGCTAGCCTAGACGAATGGAGAGGCTGCGTGGACGCAGTCCAAGAATGAGTATTGAGTTGGTTGAGAGATGAGTTTTGGTAGCGTCCCAAAGTTGTGTGGTCGTATGGAGTCGAAGACCAGGATCGGAATTGATACAAACTTTGCTTCAAAGACGCGAAGATACTTGGGGACCAACTTTTGCATCGCTGTTTACATGAAAGCATGCCAACTGTGCCACGAGGTTTCTTACTCGCAACAGCGATCTCGAATGTTATGCACGATGCCCTCAGCAAGTTTGCGTTCAATCAACAGATTTGCATGGTCCGTATAGTTGTTCTCCGTAGCCACTCGACTTCTGACTGGGAACCTAAGCCCTGATGGAAACTTACGGCGGCGCTGGGAGGGCCGGATACTATTCGTCTATGACTGGTCAAATGTTTCGAAGATCTGCATTCGTTCTCTAATCAGCCACCCTTTAGCTTGAGAACAACCTATCTGCTGTAGTCACGGTACGTAGTGACATACATCCTGCGCTAGCTATGCTACCTGGGACCTTGGTGCTAGAGCTAGTGCCTCATGCGGCAACTTAAAGGAGAGCGGCGCGCGGCATGAATATTGTATTCAAGCACTGAATGCTGGCAGATGCGAGCGCCGTCAACGTTAGTACCAGCTTCGTTTAGTAGACATTCTTTCCGGGATCGAAACTCGGTGCAAATCTACACTTTCAAAACGTAAGCGTGGAGCAGATAGTTGTATACCGGGTGAGGACCTAGAGAGCAAGCCGTTCTTCTCGGGCCAAAAGGAACGGAAGTCCTGCACCATCTCGTACCCGGGGTTTATCGATATTAACGGCACAGAAAGAAGTGCTCTCAGATGGAGACGGAACCCCTCTGCAAGGCCGTGAGATTAAGGCCTTGCTGGAGATGATGCTTGTCAGTCTGGACCTTTCGTAAGTGTCCAGGCAGGTTAGGAATGTCAAGAAACGGGATTGCCTGGGAAGCTGGGCTCGTGGGAGCAGCTAGAGGGATTAGAGTGAGCATCCAAAGAATTACTTGAATCAAATGGTTCGTATTTTCTGACAAGGTGTCAGCTTTCTTCATCCGACAGCTGTTGAACGGTTTGGCTCGGCACTACTGTATTATTAGCAGAGCAACTTGATCTTGGAACCCTTTTCATCCTAAGTAAAAAATGGCCTGCAAGCAAGCAGGTGTCATTCAACAGCTTTTGATCTCGAGCAGGTCGGACCATCATCTTGAGCTTGTCGAGCATCGGAATTGAGGGTCAATGAGGCAATCTCGATGATTACGTGGAACAAAACAAGTCGACTCCACCGGTCCTTCAAGCTTTTCCCGTACGTATTCTACTACACACCTGGCCTGTCGGGATCTCTGCGCATACGAGAGTCAAACGCCTTCCTCTTTATCGCAGAGCTGAAATTAAGCGTCTCGTTGCGACTCGTTGGCCATTCATGCGGACCCTTCACAGGTGGACGCGTATTGAATGCCTCTTGGATTGACGCGTGGGATGACCAGACGGGAATACTCGACGTGGGAGTATCGACATCGAGGCTTGCAGGTGACGTCACAAGAGCCTTTACAGGGGTGTTTGCATTGAAAGCATACATGTCAGGCGGCTGCGCGCACGGGGATGACCTTCCGAGCAGCGTCCGGTACGAAGTGCATACTTGCCCCGGGCTCCGAGTCTGCCGTGATGATTCGAACCAGGCCGTGATAGAGCCGTCATGGATCAAGCCAATCCTGCCCCTTGCCCGCTTCAACATTCATTGCCTTGGCAGGTTCACAATAGGTGCCTGGATCGAATTGTGTTTAGAAAAAGCAACGACCCTTTTATGCAGCGAGAGACCCTGATGACAGATGTCAAAGTTCCAGGCAGCAGTAACAGTACAGGCATAAGACGTTGCTTGGCGGGGCGGCGAATCTTCTTCGAATTGATGCACGTACTTGAAATGCTTTGCAAGTTCTAACCTTGTGATTAGTCTTGGGATTTTCAGCTGCAGGGAGTACTCTGCCGCCACACGCTGTGTGCGTATGAAACTCTGTTGGCATGGCTAAAGCAGCGCTTCTGACCTGGATTGACACATTCGTGGACCTTTCTCGTGAGCATTATAGAGGTGGTGACACGGTGACAGCTGTTGGTTAAGTGCGACGACAGCCGTCAGGCGGCTCGGCACGAGATTCGGAGCGACGCTATTGAACTGGTGGTGCTTAACAAATTTCACCACAGTTGTCGCTCGAGCAAACAGCTGTCGTCCTAAACCGCTCCTTCAGCAGGTGAGCACATTTCAGCATGAGCTTGCATCCATAATACCGATCCTTATTGTCACGAAGCCACGTCCGGCCGACTGATGCCACTTCCTGATTAGGCACTTCCTCAAAGATCCTTGCTAGCACTAGCACAATTTGATGAGGTTGGAACCTCCTTGCAGGCCCCGGCCCGCATGTAAGCTCATGCAAACGCCTTTTTCCGGCGAGTTATTCACTGCCTCAACAAACCCTTGCATTCATTACGGCTCTGAAGGAGCCTGTCCGAGCCGCCAGATGTGACACGTGGCACAATGCCGTCACGGAACGCTCGCGATCGACTCTTGGCTGCGAGCAAGACCGAGAACATTCTGTATGTTCACGGATGCATCTTGGAATCCCGGCACAGCTCGCACGCTCATCAGCTGCGGTCAGAAGGTCCTATTGGTCAGGTTGCACTCAAGGGGATCCCTCTCTGAGCAGCGCCCATCATAAGCAGGGGGTATCTCCCAGGGCTTTGCTGCGATTATGTGGCGTCCAGTCCGAGCAGGCCACTGTACACATCCGTGCACGATCAGGCTGACATATGCTGATTGTCTAGCGCCTTCGATCAGATTCAAGCAGAAACCCGTTTCTTTGAACAAAAACCTAGCACCTACCTGCACTGCGTCACGTCAACCATTACTTGAAGTGCTCTTGATTGACCAGTGTTCCAGTCTCGACACGAACTTGCAGGACAGATCTAGCCGTCACAAAACGAAGCAATTCATCGGATGCTGCTTCAAGAACGTGATGTACAAGCATAAGCAATGGTCACCTGTGCAGGTGGTCGCGATGTTTTACGAGTTGAGGCAAAGCTCTGCTCTGATTGGGTCGGCAGCAAAAGGTGCAACATTTATTGGAGCATGCGCTAATGATGTCGATTGATCACCCGTAGCGCGTGTTCCCCAGGACCGCAGCCTGGACCGGGACCGCAGCCCGGTAAGGAAAGTAGAAAACAGGGACCGCAGCCCTGCAGGGACCGCAGCCCTGCAGGGACCGCAGCCCTGAACGCCTAGCTGGCGTTGCAAAGAGGGGCAGGATTCGTGTCCATAAAGACGTCTTACGTGAAAACCAGACTTTGTGGGCCGTGTGAAGTTGGCCCGAGTCCGGCCGTCCGATGATGCCACGTGTCAGATCCAACGGCTCGAAGAAGGGCACTCAGACTCGCGACGGTTCGCCACGACGCGAAGCCGCGAGGATAGCGAAGGCTTCAAACAGAAGGACAGCGAAGAGCCCGGGAAGGCAGGCGCTTTAGAGACGAAGCGGAATTCAAGACTGCACGGAAGACGGAACATAATATATCCGTCCTAATGCTAAGACTTCAAGTTTGGTCCACCCTTATAATCTATTGGGTCGCCTTGCAAAGCCCTATGATTTGTTGGACCATCTTCGACCCCGCAATCATTCTCCCTGGCCGAATTAACCATGAACTTCCACTCGTCTTAATCCCTTCCAAAATCTATGAATATCCGTGCTCCAAGCGATTCCTTCAGCCTCTTGTGCTGAAACAGAACGGTGTGCTTGTTCTCAAGCTTTCGCGGAAACTCTTGCCTGGCACATGTCATGCGTCTCTGGCGGCTAACAACCGACTTTAGCGATGTGAATGTTGTCTCATAACATGAGCGACAGTACAGCAGATTGTCTGTCCGACAAGCGACCGGCTAGAGTGTAAGCCCTTTTCCGCAGGTCAAAGGGAGCAGAACAGCTCCTGTCCGCCAGACATTACCACACGCCGACTACGCCGGCTCGAGCAAGGTGCGCGTCAGATGGAGACGACTTTGCTGTGAAGCCTCGAGTGAAAGGCTGTACACCTTGAGTTTTTGACTTCGTGTATTGGAAGACATACAATTTCAGGCACAAAAAGGTTGCCAGATAAGGTTGACGGCGTTCAAGAAGCTGGACTAGCTCCTAGTAGGTGATTGGGATCAAACTACCCAAGCGTCCAACGTATCGTACGCAGGTCGTATGCAGAAGTATGCATACACATTGATGCAAGGTATATGCAGTCGGCCATGGAGATGAAGTTGGAATCCTCAGCTTGGGGCACGACAGTAATTTGCAACTTGATCGCGGGCCAACATCACATGGCATGTTATGATCGAATAGACGAAGCCCATAAATCTCAAGAACGGTCTTACACAAGTCATGCAAGTGGATGGTCGACATGAACCGCAAATTGGGCGTGATTGCGACGTGTATACATACGTACAACGCTCTCAGGGCGCCCACCGTCACGCAATGATTACTGGGAAAAGCTATATGATTCCTTGACAGCCCATGCCATTGATCGACGCAAAATATCACACAGGCGGATACAGGGGCTTGACAGACTGTGCCCAATCGAGAGCCACTTGCATAAGGAGTCCTTGCATGCAGAACGATTTGATGAAGTTAGACATTGTCCAATCGTCTATCATAGGACCCTTGCATGCGTGCCAGGCTATTGCGTCTGCGGCCCATCCAGCGCAGCCAGCTGCTGCGCGAGGTTGACTTTGCCTTTGGCCATCCCGATGTGTATCCGCGCGTATCGCGCGATGTCCTTGTTGCCGCACGCCTTGGCGGCCGCCAGCGCGGCCTCGAACTCGCCCGCGGCCGTCGCGTGGCGCCCCACCCGGGTAGCCACCACGCCCAACAGAAAGTGCGCCTCCGCCACGCCGGCGCCGTCCTCCAGGGAGGTGCACACCGCCAGGTATCTGGGCGGAACGGACGGAATTTCTGAGAACGGCGATTGGGGTTGGCTTTGAGAGCTTTACGAAACGAGTGCCCAACCAGCGGGACATCGGAAGAACTGCTCTTGAAAGATTTTGCCCACGATTTTTCCTCCATGATGAGAGGGAAATCCTCAAAGTGTCTCTTGTGGTGATGGCGCACACATCGGATAGCGCATCAGGTTGCATTCGGACTCAATGACCGGCTGAAAAGGTTCGCAGTCGGTAGGACGCAAAGAGCGAGAGGCGTCGCCCAATCTGCGGCGCCCATTAGGCCAAAGTCATCACCTGCTCTGCTGTGAGTGACGGCAAAACTTGTGGGTCAAGCATGATAGGGCCATGGCACATCGTTTGCTCTTGTATGCTCCCCTTGCAACCGCGTGTAAATTTCAACGGCTACATCTAGACAAGACTGCTCGTGCTCTTGTCGGCTCCATCGATCTCGGCAGCAGGCCATCATCTTGCTTGACCGTTACGCCAACAACGACAAAATGGGTGAGATCGGCTTTATTTGTGGAACAGCCAGGACTTCGCGACAAATTCTTCCGCGCTGTGCGCGCGCTGACCTTCGTATGCAGTCCTCCGCGCTCGCGAGCACCTTGTCCTGTTGCAGCAGCAGCCGCCCCAGGTTGCCCACCGCCGCGCGCTCGCACACCGCGTCGCCGCCCTGGATCGCGGCCGCCAGCGCGCGCTGCCAACCAATGAAGCATAGCGGGATCGGGACACAGAATCCGCGTTCCAACGGGTACAACCTTACGACGACGCAAGCATAGTTGTATTGATGGAACCATATTCTTTGAGTGCTCGTCCACATAGAATCTTATTCGCTACGATTACTGTGCGTACTTACTTTGGTGCTGCAAATCTCAAAAGAAACTGTTGGCTTGGCAGTCTCAGCCGTGCGGTCAAAGCGCCTTGCAAACGCTCCCATGTCCCCTCCCCTCCCCTCACCTTGTGCATCTCGATCGCCTCATTCCCCCGCCCCAGCCGCGTCAGCAGCAGCCCCGCATTGCCGGCCGCCATGGCGCGGCCGCGGCCGTCGGCCGCCAGGTCCCCGTGCTGCGCGTGGTGCCCCAACGCCGCCTCGTACTCCGCCGCAGCGTCGCCCGGGAGACTGCACCCGGCCTCCTCGCCCAGGCTCTCAGCCAGGCCGGCTGTCTGCGGAACGCACGGGCGAGTGGCACGTCAGGAGCCGTCCGTGGAATGTATCCCGACGAGGACCTCAGAAGCACTGGCTATCCATGTCGGGTACATCCGTGAGCCGTCTGCTTACATCGTAGTCATGAGCCCTCGTCGCAGCTGCAAGCATGCGTTGTGGTCGAGACGGAGGGGTCTGGAAGCTAGGCTAGGTATGTGGAAAACAGGAGGTGTGTTCGACACAGAAGGAAAACTTTGAAAGCATGAAATTTCATAGAAGAAGCCGAAGGGGTTGCCTGCCTACCCTCGGGCTGCCCGGCTTGGCGGCCACGTAGTCGCCCGCGGCCGCGTGCGCAATTCCGAGGCAGTTGTGCGCGAGCACCTGCAGGTCCTGGTCCTGCGACTGCACGCACGCGCGCAGGAAGCGCTCGTAGACGTCCACGGCGCGGCCGTACTCCTGCGAGGGCACTTGGGGTGAGATGGGAATCAAGCGCTGGATCAGAGCAGGTCAGGAGTTATGACAGCCTTGTACAAGTTGCGAGTAATATTGGGAATAAGTGTAGGTCAAGAGGTGCTCAGCATACCACAAGAGGTTTCTCTTACTTTTCATGTCCTACTGGCCGGTCCCTTATTTAGTACTGGCTCCCTTGGTTTACGCTGACATAGAGAGATTGTCCCTTTGATTGGGTGCGGAGAGGTAGGAGCAGCACCTCGCAAGGAGACGCAACCGCTTCCAGATAGGATCGGACTTGGTTGGCCATCTATGTCACTCCGATAGGCTTGTGGCTACCTTCGAGTGTGCATGATGAGAAGCACCTTTTCCCACATTTGGCGTCTCTTCACGTCTCACCTTAGGCCGAAACGTCACCGGCACTCATCAGCATAAGCGCTTACCTACTCGAGGGCGGTATTGTCATTTGATTTTGTTTGAAGATCATTGAGGTGTCGGCAGATCTTGACCAGACCGGTGAATGAGGGGGACTCTGGCTGCCTCATGATGCCAGGATTTGGACAGCTACTTATCGAAGGCGCTTTGCAGCTAGAATGCTAGGGTGCCTTGCCTCTTGCTTTCTCCACCCAAGATGCCTCTGCAGAGCCCCCTCAGGCGTTTCCTTGCTTGACCGCAGATGACGGAACATTTTAGAACGCGCTTGTGCAAAAGAACGCTTCGAGACACCGCCCACGTGGTAATTGCGTACCTGGGCGTTCTCGAGCAGGACCGCCATGCTGAGCAGGGCACGTGCTTCTTCCCGCGTGCGGCCCGGGTTGTTGAGGCGGTGCGACGTCTCCGCCAGGACCGAGAAGTCGGCCAGCTGGGGACCACCGCCTGGGGCAAGGCACCGGGCAGAGGGTCGGGCAGCGGTTCGGGCAACGATTAGGGGCGCAAGCGAAGCAGGATTACGATAAAGAATCGATTCTCAGAGCTGGTCGCTGAGTTGTCTTGACTAAACAATTGCGCATCACGTTCAGAAGAGACTTAGATAAGACGCCAAGAAGTGTATTTCTTCTTAAGAACGTAGTAAGGTCGAAGCGATGGGGATTCGTTCGACGCGATCACAGAGCTTTGAAGTACATGTTAGAAGCTCCACCAAAGCCTTCAACGTCTCTCAACAAGCAGCGAACCGTCAAAAGTGGGACGTCCAGACGTTGAGCCCACAGAAAGCTGAATCTAGCAAAGGGCCCGTAATCAGCGACTTGAGGGGTCCCCCAAAGAGGCAGGGGCAATGCGGCTCGTTACAGCTTGTGCGCTCACCTTTGCCCGAATCTGCACTTCTCTTCCTTTCTGGAATACGCCAGTCGGGTGGCGGCTCCAATCGTTGTTGTTGTGAAATTGGCGGATACACCCGAGGAGTATCGTCAACCTCGACTTCTGGAGGGTTCAAAGAGCCCGGCTTGGCGCGGGGGGATCGCGGGGACGATAGCAGCTGGACGGAGCGCACCTGCCCCGAGCGGGCTGCGGCCTCCTCGTGCCTGCAGAAACAGAGATGCACGTTATTGAGAAACACAATGAAAGCAACATGCGGCTCTGGAAACATTTCCAGGGTCGCTCCTCGTGGTGGGGGTTCTTGCAGCGACAGTCCTGAAAGCAAGCTTTTCTTTTGTAGGAGCAAGGCGGATCGGTCTTTGCAAGTCCAGTCCACGTCTTCCTGACGGATCCTTGGTCCAATGGTGCAACAGGCAACGGCTTTCTTTCGTGCTAGACACCTGCCCTGATCCCTAGTTCTGACGTAGGTTTACGCCTTCGGGAAATAGACAGCTGACACAAGTGATCAGATAGCCCCAATTGGTGTCTCGTCCCTTTTTCAAGGCATACACTATCATCTCGTGACCGGCCGCCCAGACACCTGGCGGGGCTGGCCCTCACCAGAGCCGGACGCTGCTGGCCTTTTCCCTGAGCGTCTTGGCGGGGGAGTGCGGGCTGCCAGCCCAAGGACTGCCCTCCAGGCCTGCAAAGGATTTTACGGGGAATGTCAGACACACAGCCACAGTCGAGTATCAGTGGAGTGCTTGCTGACCAAGTGATGCCGAGGTTGTAGACAGGCATGGAGAGCTGGCAGAGCAGCTTGTTGTGTAGCCCAACATTGTCTTCTTTCTGGAGCTTGACGTGACAGCGTGACGCTTCCAAAGAAGTAGCCACTCCTGTGAGCCCTTTCTGCATAACTAGTTCTGGCAACCCCGTTCCCTTTTTGAAACCCGTACTCTGCCTTTTTACTTCCCAGTAGCGCCCAGTCAACGTCCTCACCTTTGGGCGTCTCTCCTCCCCCCATCCTGCCCTCCACTCCCATTCCTTCCTCCAGCTCTAAGGCCTTAACCCGCGCTGCGCCCCGCCCTGTCGGAGTCCCCACCGGTCGGCCCTCCGCCTCCAAAATTGCTCGATACTGTGGCAGACCCGCCAATGTGGGGCTGCCCGCCCCTTGCTCCCAGCCCCTCTCGTCCTGCTCCGCCAGCGCCCGCAGGTGCAGCTTCAGGTCTGGTAAGGACCGTGTCAGCATTTCTTTCTGTCCCGCCCTTCCCGCCCACTGCTCCCCGCCTTCTAACGGGGCCACGCCAGCTGGCAAGGTCCCGTGCGCAGGAGGCGCCAGCTTCTTCTGCTGCCAAATGGGGCTCAGCACCTTTGGCGGCGGGGGCGGGTACTCGGAGCCATTGCTGGTGCCGGGATGGGGTGATGGCGGCCCTCGTTTCGGCCCCCCTCCTGAGGTGAGGCCTGAGCGGGGGCTTGCAGTTGCCCGCGGGGTGCTCTGACTGGCAAGCTCATCACTCAGGTTGGCCAAGTTGCTGCGGGGAGAGACGCTTGACGGCGTGGCAGTGCCCCGGCTAGACAGCTGTCCATCCGCATTGCCGAGGTCCGCCATGGGGAGGGTCGTGATGTCACCTGCTCTGGTGCATGATCATTTTCAAGATACTTGCCACATTTGCACTGCCCACTCCGCCTTGAAGGCAAAATGCAGAGTTCAGGGACAATGAACGAGGATCAGAAATGATTGTGGAAGTTTGCTGTTATGACATTGTTGATGTGGCTCTTGCAAGCTGTCCAGGGGCAGCTACTCTAGCTCCGTAAGTCCTTTGATATAAGCTCACGCCCAGGACAAGCTGCTTGATCAAGCTCAGACATTTCACTTTAACCACAGGACTTTTGGCCCCTGAATCTCGTAAAAAGACTGCTTCTTAACCATTTGCTAAGTCACTTTGCCGCATCATTTGGACCGTGGAACGAAAGTGGCCTCCAATATTTTGGGGTGATGTCAACAGGCGGCTCGCTTTCAGTTCACTGTATATCGAGACGACGGATGTAGGATAGAACGAGACTGCTCAGACAAGAAGGAACTTCGCTCATGCTGCAGCCCTGAAATCGATGCAGGTCGCGAGCCGCCCGGGCGCAACCTTAGAGCTGAAGATTCAACTAGCTTGAACAGATACCCGGCTACAATACGGAAGTGTGCTAATACTCTTGGCATTGCTGTGCGAATCAACTTCCTGCGTTGTCGAGTCCAATTAAATTTAGGATGTTCAGTTGACCAAGCTTGGTCCAACGATATTTCTTGCCTGTTCTCCCGTTGACGACCGGCTTTCGAGGCCGGGCGCGGCGCGGCCGCCCGGCCTCGAACTTGTGCGCGGCGGCACAGACAACTTGAGGGATTGCCTCAGACCTTGCCAGACAAGGTGCATTATGAATTTACGGTATGCTCGTTGAAGGCTCGTTGTCTCATGCAAAAACGTTTCCAAAGGAGCTTTGAACCCAGGCAGCAGCCACCATCCACAGAAGTCTGCTTCTCGTCAGCCCTTCTGCTTGAGTTTTCCCAACCTCTGGTGGTTTCACCTTGATCCAGGCCTTCTGAGAGCTCTTGCAAAGTTGCTGGTTTGCGCGCTGTAGTGATGGCCTAGCAACCCGCCTGTGTGAGAGCTGGGGGCCGGGCTACCCAGGTCGAAGATGATTGCATCTTCTGGGAAGACTGCCGGGAGCCCACATGATGCCGTTCAAACCTCGGTCTCCTTCGAGCAAGAAGCTGCCGGCCGCCCCGTTGTGCCCGCACGCCCCCGCAGCTGGCTGCGCTTGTATAGCATTGCGCGACGGGGCCTCACCGGGTTCCAACGGGGCGGGGCCGGATTGGCGGGGGCAGATGGACTTGGGGCGCCGCAGGAAGTGGGGGATCAGCAGAGGGCGAGCCTGGCGCGCAGCAATGTGGACGTTGTGAAGCAGTGGGCGGCGCACCCCAGCTTGCAGCCATTCATTGCGTCGCTCCATGCTGTCCAGAGTGGGGAGCCGCATCAGCAAGTGTTTGTGTGGCTAGTGTGCCGCTGCTTGGCGCCTCTAGTGCTGCTGTTGCTGCTGTGGACCACGCTCACACACATGGTGAGGGGGAACTACGACTGGGCGGTTTGGATCATGACCTGGGCTGGGGGGGTCTCTGGAGTGTCTGGGCATCGGGGCTGGCCTTTCTGATCGAGCGTGTCTCTTCCACGTGTCCCCAGTATTTCAGCTTTGATGCAGATGTTGCTTATACAAAGGGCTTTTGCCACCAGCATCAAGGGGCCTGTTGTTGTCAACAGCTTAGACCCCGTGTATGCTGGCAGATACTAGATTTGTATTCACCGCCATTGCTAGTGAATCTAAAATACAGAGCTCTTTCCTTCTCCCAGGACCGGGGCTCATCAATGTCTATTGGAGAGGGGGCTGCCTTGCTGGTCCTGTTTGTGCTCTCCCGGGGCTTTGGGGCGCTGGCAGAGAAGGCCGGCCTGCACCCCCTGTGCGGCATGTTGCTGGTGAGGCCATACACCCGCCCCCAAGCACCACCGCTTTCAGATGTTCCGAATTGTGTTTGACAAGTTTCTCCTTTTTCATGGCTATGGGGTTGGTCTTACTTGCAAGTCTGCAGTTTGTTGCTTCTCGCCAAATGTCTCGATTGTAACAAGGCGGCTCTTTCTGTGCAGGCTGGCTTTACTTGCCGCTACCTGCCGGGCCTGGCGGGGGGCAGCATCATCGAGTCGGAGGTTGCGGCGGAGGTCCGCATGGTGGGCCTGGCGCTCATACTCGTGTGAGTGCACTCGGGCCTGTCCGTCAAGAAAGGCTGGGTCTTTCACCAGAGACAGTTTGTCCTTCAGACAATGACGACGCACAGCCCTGATGTCACAAATTTATTGCCTTTCCACTATGCTTTTCAGCACCTGCTGAACCCCCCCCGTTCCTGTGTGCAGCCGTGCTGGCCTCAGCTTGCGGCTGGCGCTCATCACCAACCTGATCGGCCTCTGCTCCGCAACGTCCCTGGGGCCCACGCTGTGAGTTTCTCCCAACCCTTCGCCTTGTGCAAGTGTTGGGCTCTTACCTAGTGATTATCGCCGGAGGCAGAGCTGGTCTCGCAATCCTTCGAAAGTACTTGTCAATTTTCCCTTTCCTGAGGCGCTTCCTTTCTGCCTGACCCCCCTCTTCCCGGTTGCAGTGTGGAGTGTGTAACTGTGGCTGCCCTCTCTCGCGCTGCGTACGGCTGGCCCTGGACGTGGGGCCTCATGACGGGGTGAGCCTCATTCCTGAGTATGGTAATGTTTCCCCGCTGTCGAAAAAGCACGTAAATCTGTGGTTCGACAATTTTCTGCCTTCACTGCAAGATGCGGAGTCCTTTCTGATCTTGGTTGACAACTACTGGGCACCTGCTCCATGATGCGCTTACTCAACACTTTCTTCCTTTCAAGCCCTGGATCTTCGCTCAGTCGGACTTTTTCGCCCTCGCCCTCTGTCCGTCTCTGTTTTCGAGCGGCGTTCATCCTAGATAGCTCCTCTTAACGAAGATTCACATACCCCAATCTGGCCAACTGGGTCTGGCATGAGACCATTCCGACAGATTCCCAATAGTTGGTCGCCAACTAATCTCTGGCGACCTGACAAAACCTTCTTTCAGCGAGGTCAGCCGTCATTGCACCGTGCTTCGTATTCCGGGTCCACGTCAATCGAAAAATGGGTGCGTTACTGGAGACTCGGTTACGCCATTGTGGTACTGATTAACCGTCTATTATCCTCGTAGTGACTCGATATGGGTACTGCAGTCATCCAGGGTTATGCTGACACGCTGGCGTGATCGACCCCCTTCTGGTCGATGCGGACCGATAGGCTCTTTTCAATCAATGATTGTCACCCAACCGTTGGGCTTGGTTGGCGGCACCCTGAATCTGTGTACTGTGAAACGGAGGACTAATACCGTTTGTTCCGTGCCCCGCGCAGGGCGATGGTTTCGGGCGTGGCTGCCGCGGTGGTGGTCCCCGTGCTGCTGACGCTGCAGCAGGACGGCTACGGCACCGCCAAGGGCCTGCCCAGCCTCGTGCTCGCAGTCGCCGCGCTCGACGACGTTCTCGCGGTCGTGGCCTACGCCATCTCCGCAGCTATTGTGTTCGGTGAGGTTCTTATTTCTTGTTGTTAAGAGGACTGAGGTTGTTTGGTGAGGTCACTACTTCTTGTCTGGTGTGATCACGGATTCGTTCTTTACCAGTCAGGAGGACGAGTCGAGGAACTGGTGACCGTCGGCCTCTTTGGAGCCGTCAGTTTCAATCTGCGCCAGCCCCGCACGCCTGGGCGGCTCTACTTGGACTGCAGCGACATTTAGCCCGCAGAATCATTCGTGACTTGCTTCTCAACCTGTTACATTTGCAGTTCAGAAACGGGGCACGGGATGCCCCGGCTTGGCTCGTTGCAAATTCTTGACAAGATGATTGGATTGGGTGACTTTGAGGCTTGAGCCAGCGGTTCTCGTCAAAACATACCGATGATGAAATTGACCCCATCTTTATCTTCGTCTCTCGAAGAACCCATCTCCTTTCTTCTTCCTTCCACAAACTCCCCCAGCCCGTGTGCGTTCATACTTACGTCTGTCTCTTTGCTGCAGAGCACAGCCCTGTGCTGGTGACACTGGTGCGCGGCCCCGCGGAGCTGGTCCTAGGGGCCGTCGCCGGCCTGGCAGTGGGCCTCCTGGGCTGCCTGTTTTTGCCCCCCCTCGCGCACAAAGACGACGCGGCGGGCGCGGCCAGCGGCAGGCTGCCGCCGCAGGAGGGCGCGCTCATGGTGAGGGGCACGACGGCCGGGGAGAGGGGCGGTGCGTATGATTGGAAGTTGCTTCGAAATCTACGTACCTGCCGTTCAGACTGCTTTTCAACCCAGCGCGTTTTGTAAGAAGTAGAAGACGTGGTCTGCCGCTCCTTGACGAAGCGGTTTGCTTGAGAGGTGGTTCCACCCTAGTCGAGAGCCGTTTTTGGTGCAATCGCTTGTGCCCGACGTTGGTGCACTGTCCAGGAGCCGTAAGTAGACGCGAAAGAGAGCAGCTCCGTCGTCAGTCTTTAGCGTCACCTCACATGCGGTGGAGAGAAGAAAGAACAAGACAAATCCCCTGCAATGGTCCTCTACTCCGCAATCGGGGGCCTCTATTCTGCATGCTGCACATGCTTAAGTTGGCGGCTTAAGGGGCAAAGCATGTAGATTGAGTCTCGTTCTCTTTCCACTCGCCAAGCCACCTGACAATGCAACAACGGAAGGTCGGCTTCCGCTCCTGATGTGTTGATGAATGGTCACCTGCGCGTGGTACAGGCGGGGCTGCGGTCGTGCTACGTGGGCGGCATGGCTCTGCTGGCCATCTATGGGTGCCACGGCCACGGCGCGGCAGGCGCTGGCGCGGTGAGGGAACGGTTCATCCCGCTCAGTCTTCTCAAGCATGAGTTGGCTTTGGTCCACACGGTTTCCAAACAGAGCTCACTTGGTCATGATCCTGAGGAAGGCGTCTCCTGTACCTGTTGCCATGATATTGTGCAAGTGAACAGACTGCGCAACAGTTAGCCAGTGAGTCGATTCGCCCGATCCGTCTTTTCGCCTACTGATAAGGTCTACACAAACCCCCAAAACGTATTTCCGGCGCCCCGCACAGATGTCGTGTTTGGTGCTGGGCATGACGGCGCAGCTGGGGTGGGGAAGCGCGCGCGTGGGCGCGCCCAAGGCGCAGCTGGGCGTGGTGTGGAACCAGGGCGTGGCGCCGCTGCTGTTCGGCATCATCGGCATCAAGCTCGACCCCGCCGCCTTCACGCCCGCGTTCCTCGCGCGCGCGGGCGGGCTGCTGGGGGCCGCCATGCTCGCGCGGGGGGCGGCCACGCTCGCGTGTGCGATGGCGGGGTGAGGACGAGGCTACGCAACAGCAATCCTTGTTTGTGCTTTTGTTGTTCTGAGAGAGTTGTGGATCACAGGCAAGACCCGGCGTCGGAGAGACGGGTATTGGCAAAAAGGAACAACCAGAGAAGGGAGGGGGAAAGCATGCCTCTAACCTCGGGTGGTCCCGCGACTTGAAAGCAAGGGCTCAGTGCTGACGGTGCTTCTGAGTCAGCTGCTACGTGAATGTGTGCAGGAAGGACCTGACAGCGAATGAGCGCGCGTTCCTGGCCCTCGCATGGGTGCCCAAGGCGACAGTCCAGGTGAGCCCGCCATCGGCCGGGGGACCGCGAGAAACCTTCGAAGCACTGCGCACCCCTGACTCGGTCAAAGCTTGCAATTTATACACTTTGGATAAGTGATCAAGGACAGGTTGGTCTAGAAGAAGATATACCCAAGCCGCCAAACGCTCCCCGTGCAGGCTGCACTGGCGCCAGAGCCCTTGGCTCGGTCTCGCGCCCGGCTGCTTGCGGGGATCGGGTCCGAGGAGGAAGTGCGATGGGCGGAAACCGTGAGTTTGCGTCCGCAGCAACGCTCCCTTCAATCGTCCATGAGGCGGCGCATTCTGGACTAAGGATGGCGGCTCTTCGGGAACTCTCGCCCTTTGCACGAATCGCTTGTCAAAATTGGACGCCGGTTGTCTGCATGTGTGCGCTACGACCTTGGATGCTGACGCCCGCATGGTGCAGGTGTTCGCCCTGGGCATGCTGTCCGTGTTTTTGTCTGCGCCGTTGGGAGCGATCCTTCTCAAGTACTTTGGCCCCAAGCTTCTGAAGAAGGGGAGGCGATCCTCGACGGGAGAGGATGCAGGGGATCACTGATATCAGGAGCAAGAAACTTATCACGACCGATCTTAGACTTCCATTCAACCCCTCCACAGAACCAAGCTCAGCATGGGTTCAATTTCCATTGCACTTGATTCCAATTGGTCTTGAAAAGCAGCTCATGGACTCAGGGCCCGCCTGTTGTGTTTCGACGCTTTATTTTCTATGAAACGTCAATTCTAGCCGGCCCTCGCAGAAGAAAAGCTCTTATGTCTGCCATGGGCCTAGTCATCTTATGGAGAATGGCCACATGCTATTATCATGATGAGCGGTCAGTTCGCCGATCCTGGTTTATCATGGGCAGATCTCTGTGATTGGTGCAGCGGGCCTGACGTGATCACGTCGGAAAATCGCCGGACACCAAATATATGCATGCAGCTACAAAGTGTGCATTGCGGAAATTGATATGCATGCGCCGCCACTTCGGTGTCAGTAGGCAGATGGAAGCTATCGGTGCATATGCATGGAGCCAATGCTCGCGACCATTTACTGAGCCCACACGCAACTGCCTGGTACTGTATGTGTCCCTTACATCGCTTGTGAGCTCTTGCTGCAGTGCGCTAGCTAGACAGTGTTGCACGCAGCAACAGTATCCATGGATCAATTGACAGGACTTGGTTACTCTGTGAAGTACCAACTTACCGCAATTAGCCATGTGGGAAATCACAGGCTGCTGATCACAGACCTGGGTAAGCATGGCACGTGCACGTTCCCACCAAAACAGCCGATCATATCGCAGATGAACCGTTGCCTCCTACAAAAATACAAATGCTAGCCTGAAGTTTGACCACAGTCTGCTCAGCGGGTGCTCCATCTTTCCAATTTGAAGCACAATTGAATGCCTCGTACCGAGTTCTTCGCAAAATGGTCCAATAGCATCCCCTCAAAAGGGGCGTCCTAATACCCCCATCAACACCTGCCATTGTTTACAAGCTTCGAATTGGCAAAACCTTGAACAACACGGAATATGGGAATCGATTACAAGCGAGCTGTGGCCTGGCCAGCCTGAGCTTCCCTGATCGTATCCTGGGGGGTAACGATGATGGACCGGTTAATGTCCTTGACATTCGGGCAGCCCACGAGGGCCATGGCCAGCTCCAGCTCGTCCCGGAGCATCTGCAGCACCTTCTTCACGCCAGCCTCGCCCGCGCTGGCAAGCCCGTACACGACAGGGCGGCCAATCTGGGAGAGAGGCAACGACGTCTCAAGAGCAGCACACGCGGTTGTTGGAAAAAAGCACTGATCGTCACAATTGAACCAGTATGTGAAAGCCATCTGGAAAGAATCAAGCGCACAAATACCAGAATCTCAACCGTCTACATGCCCAACCAGAGCCTTATCATCACCTGAGTCCGTCCGGACACGGGCCAAAGTAGACTGCATCAAAGCACCACTGAAATGCCCGACAGTTTCATTAATTGCTCTTAAACAGGACGGGTAAGTTTGATAGAGTCCGCTTGGGGACGGAACTCACGAAGACTCCCTGGGCCCCCAGGGCCAAGGCTTTCAACACGTCCGTGCCCCTCCGGACGCCTCCGTCAAGGAACACCGGAATCTTGCCCTCCGCAGCAATCACCACCTGCAGGCAGCCCTGCCAGAGTTGGCAGCCGGAGAAACAGCGCACGACAAACCAGATCCATCACAGCGTACTCCTTCATGATTCGCACAGATCCGAAAGTGAGTGTGCCTCAATGCAGAATTCTATGTTACGGCCGGGCCAGGGCCATATTACAATCTGTGGCCTTTTACAGAGGCTTTCTAGAGGAGACGGCGGGACTAAATACCTCCTCGAGCGCCTGAATGGTGGCGCAGACATAGTCCAGCTGGCGCGCGCCGTGGTTGGACACGATGATGCCCTGCGCCCCATGGCGGACGGCCAGCTTGGCTGCAGCAAAATGCGGCCTGGTCAGGAGCTGACGATGCAAAGTGGTATGCACAGACTGGTAAGATGCTTTCCACCACATCTTCGCAGTAGCTGCTTCTACCCTCGTGTTCCCTCCTAGTGCAATCGAACCAGGCTGCCCCAAGACAAGTAGCTTCCTCGGCTTATGCCTGATGCGTTCCAAGATGCTGGTGATCTGCAGAAGACCGGTCGTTATGGCAGCAATTGCTGTAGACAGACTCGTACAAAATGTTGCTTTGCCGGGCAGCAGTTGCTGTAGACAGACTCGTACAAAATGTTGCTTTGCCCAACAATCAAGGGGTGTGCCTGGCATTAAAATGACGTGGTCACTCACTGTCTGCCGCGCTCATGACGCCCTTCACGAAGATGGGCAGCTTGGTGATGGTCTGCAGCCACTGGATGTCCTGCACTCGGAAAAAAAGCCCATCTCTCAAAACTCCCGCCAGATGTCCGGACGACAAGCACAGTGCTGCTGATCTGAACACAGAAGGCAAGCAAATCGAGCAGTTCAAAGACAGGTGCAGACGTCTGCCGCCTACGGCGGGAAGATCCTAAAGTCGTTGGTTCCGGAAGTTTTTGTGGGTATCAGGGGGCCAGGCGTACCTTCCAGGTGAGGGACCGATCGATCTGGCCCGCAACATATGAGGCCAGGCCGGAGTCGGCAGTCTGTGAAAGGAATCCAAAAACCTTCAATGAACCACAGAGGCAGTCGCAGGTGCAGCCAAGCTCGTGAGAGAACCCAGTTTGTTAACTCGCTCACAATCTTCAACTCCAGCGATTGCTTGGCACTGTTCAACGCGAAGCGCCAAAGCAAATGTGCTGGGAGCTATCCATCAGAAGCTACCCACCGATCCGCTGTGGATAGCCCCTGATCTCTTCTAGTCATAAACTTAAGTAAACGTGAAGCAACATGACGTAAATGTGCCTCTTGAGGAGGCTATGTGCTCCCCCTGCTGAGAACAGGCGCCTCGGCACAATCCTAAGAGGGCAATGTGCCCATTGGTTCCTTCCGAGCCGCCGCGAAGACCTCATGAGAATGGAGTCATGAAGGAAGTACGTGCTACTGCCATCGTGTGTCCAGGGGGTATCTCGTTGAACTTCCGCAAGTAGCTGAGAAAAGGCAGACTGTCTGGTGGCGGAACACAAATGGGGCACCCACCTGATCCATCTTGCCCAAGTCCAGACCCTCGAAGTTCTTCAGAGTCAGGCCCGGGGGCAGGACAAACCTGAAGCCAAGATAGGTCGCATTCAGAAGCGCACCATCGAGCAAGCATGAACGACCCTTGATCACACAGGCTTCAGGGCCAGAACCATCTAGCAGACTTGCCAGCATCGATTCGGGAAGATTGTCAAGCGACCTGGTCAAGTTGCCCTCATAGCTGGAGACAGGATGCATTGCGTGGCGCCTGACCTGTTCTTGATGTCTGCTTCTCTCCTGCCCAGGCGGGGCGTGTCCACAGTGAGCGCAATCGCCTTGAACCCGGCCCGCTCAGCACGGCGCACCAGCTGCTCGACCACGGCACGGTTCTTGTACACCTGCAGCATATTGGATAGAGGTCACTTTTACAGCCGTGTATTGGTGTTCGCTGGAAGAGCCTCTTTCCAAACGCCCATCAACAAGACCTGTTAAAAGACAGCGTAAGCACATGTGGTTCCGAGACATATAACGAAGTGCGCCCTCCACATGAGGAACGTCGTTGCTGGCAATAGCACAAGCAAAGGAAATCATGTAAAAGTGCGTGCTCAGTTCTGTACAACACAACTCCCCGACGTATTAATCAGCACGTCACCCCTAATACTTCCTCCGACACTGCAAGAATGAAATGGTCGGAATGAGGTGACACGGGGCGGAGCAAAGTAGGTCTCATGAAAGCGGCCCCAGTGCTTACATAGAGCTGGAAGAAGCGCAGCCCTGCCCCCACCGAGTTCACCTCCTCCACGCTGGACGTGGCCCATGATGACAGCGTCTGGAGAAGTGCGGGACAGAAGGAAGGTAAGCAAGAAGCATGCCAGGGAGGCAATAAAGAGTCCCTAATGTTGGAGCAGGTGTGTACCAAGATAAGTATACGGTATGCTAAGTCTGCGGTGAGAAACTCACCAGCCTGCTGCTGCTGACTTGCAGCTGCGGCCGTTCAACACTAATAAGGATTGAGTAATGAGAAGTGCACGACGGTAAGAGCAGATGATTCCAACAACCTAGATGGAGAAGATACATGGTAGTTGCTTTCCTGGAGCTCGCAACGAGCGTTTGCTTGCAATGCTGAAATACATAAGCAGGCATGCTTTCAAAGCAAGGTATTTGCTGTCTTGCTAATGCAAAAAGCAACGCCAAGGGCAAAGCGCGTATGACCAAGCATACACCGCGAAGATGCCGAAATGATGATCAGAACTCAAAGCGTTGTGCCAGCATTCAGAAGGTTAGCATCTGTAGCAAGTCCAACCTACTCACCATGGCTGTTCCCATTGCAGCAGCGGCACGTGCAGTGGCAAGCTCACCTGCACAAAGCAGACAAAAAATCAGGAGAAGGTGAAGTAAGTGTTCCTGCGTATTCTTATTCAAATTATTTAGTTCCGCTATTTAGGGATGCTGAACCCCAGTAGCTGAGCTATTTTACAGTCAGAATCCTGACAAATCCTCGGCCCACTCGCGCCCTCTTTCCTATTAAAGAGAAAAGGATAGGAGTGCGCGTGCACTCACCCTCTGGATGCGCCATCTTTTGCATGGCCGTAGGTGCAACCATGATGGGCATGCTCAACCGGTGACCCAGCACTGTGGTGCTAAGGTCCTGCTTGCTCACATCCACCATGATGCGGGGCTTCAGCCTGCGCAACCAATGGAACGAACCTCTGCAGAGCTTGCGGGGTGCGGGCCTTGGTGCAAGAATACTTAGCATCCACAACCTTTTACAAACAATGCAGGGCATGATGCAATGATGAGTTCGTTGACACAAACCCTAGCAAAAGGCAGCAGACCCTGACGGTCCTCAGAAATTCTGCCAAAGGTTGTGACAACCGCAACCCACCTGAACTCCTCAAATGCAGACCGGTTGAGCTTCAATGTGTACTGATCTTCCGCTCCAGATGCATAGTAGTCAAAAACCATCTTAGGCAACTTCTTCTTTGCAATCCCCTCAAACTCCATCACATTGGTGATCTCCTCCATCAGGTTCTCCATGGTGAGTACTGCCCAAAACAAAATTCTTCCGTCACCTTCTGTGCTCAATGTTCCTTGATGCTACCCTTTGTAAGCAAACAATATTATTATCGTGGCACTTGTTGGGGACGTGCAGCAGCTAGGTACCTGCAATGGTTGCACAGCGCCGTCACCCAGGACGAAGTGCTGAGATAGACAGGCTTGCAAATGCAATGGCACTTTTCCAGGCCCAAAACTGGCCACTTGGCCGATCGCGTTGTAGACGTACGTAACCCGGCCGCGTGTAACTAGACCGAGACTCGATCTTCCTTTCGTGGGTCCGATTCGGGATCATGTATGTATAACCATTGATTGGCCTAGCAACGCGTTGAATCGACGGTCTCAAACAAGGGCTTTCTTTTACCAAATCTACGCCGTCAAATAATGAAATCCAGTATTAAAAGAATATCGAAACCGTCCGTATGCCGGCAACTTGTCGGGCAAGTAATGATAATCAAATCCCATTTATTATTAGTTTATTAGTACTCGCGAATCGCGATTCGGAACCGTCAATTGTAATGCCCCGTGACCGCCACTTAGCGGTCAGCACCACCGGTAACGAGTACAA